>APFE030545108.1:129175-177390 GCA_000404065.3 Pinus taeda | reverse complement strand
TGCAAGAATGGAAACCGTGAGAGCAGTGTTGTCCATAACAGCACAAAACAAATGGAAAGTCTACCAAATGGACGTGAAGTCAGCATTCCTAAATGGAGTGTTAAAGGAAGAGGTTTATATTGAACAGCCTCTAGGCTATGAGAAGAAAGGTGAAGAGCACAAAGTGTGCAGATTGAATAAAGCTCTTTATGGGCTGAAGCAAGCACCAAAAGCATGGTACAATAGAATAGATTCCTATTTACTAGAAAAAGGATTTGAAAAGTGTGAGGGAGAACCCACCCTCTACATCGAAGAAAAAGATGATAAAATACTAATTGTTATGTTATATGTTGAGGATGTTATTTTCACAGGTAATGATAAATACCTTATTGAAAATTTCAAAACAGTCATGAAAGAAGAATTTGAAATGATTGACATGGGTTTGCTGAGATACTTCTTAGGAATAGAAATAGAACAAAACGGAAATGGGATTTTTATCTCACAGGCGAAATATGTCAATGAAGTATTGGAAAGATTTAATATGCAGGAGAGCAAAGCAGCAATCACTCCCACAGTGATGGGATTAAAACTCAGCAAAGAGGACAGCAGCAAGTATTTTGATCCTAGTTTGTACAAAAGCACAGTTGGCAGCCTTATGTATTTGACTGCAACTAGGCTGGATATAATGCATGCTGTTAGTTTAATTTCCAGATTCATGGAGAGGCCAAAAGAATCACATTGGCAGGCAGCAAAAAGAATTCTGAGGTATGTTAAAGGTACTAAAAGGTTTGGAATTTTATATACAACTTCAGAATGTTCAGATTTAATTGGATACGCTGATAGTGATTGGGCTGAAAGTGTAGATGATCGGAAAAACACATTCGGTTATATTTTTCACATGGGTTCAGGGGCTATTTCATGGGGTTCTAAAAAACAGTCTATTGTAGCGTTGTCTACAACAGAGGCAGAATACGTGGCAGCTACAGCAGCAACATGTCAAGCGATTTGGATGAGAAGAATGTTAGGAGCTTATGCCAAGAGCAGACAAAAGGAACTGTGATTTTTTGTGACAATAACTCAGCTATTGCATTATCCAATAATTCTGTGTTTCATAAGAGAACGAAACACATTGACACAAGGTTTCATTACATCAGGGAATTGGCGAGCAATGGAGAAATTGTTTTACAACATTGTAAAACTCAGGAGCAGGTTGCGGATATTCTGACCAAGTCATTGGGGCAGAAAAGCTTTGAATTTTTGAGGAAATGTCTGAGTATGACCGATAACCCAGCAGTTGAAATTAAAGGGGAGTGTTGAAATATAATTTCAACTACAACAAAAATTAAACAACGATAGCAAACTGTTTTTCTTTACCCTTGCGATGCGATCTTATCGCATATCGCAAATCGCATACACACCATGTTGCCCTCCGCTACATCTTGTGTTTTCTGGCGATTGCGATGTTGCGATGCGATCTGATCGCAAATCGCAAAATCGCTCCCATTTGTTCGTGCTCCATTTCTCTCACGCAGATTGTGATCCTGCGATGCGATCAGATCACAAATTGCACATCTCATTTTTAAATCGATATTTACTGTCAGCCGTCCGATTAAAATCAAGGTTGTTTTACAGCCCTGCAGCGAATGAATTTGACGTGAAATAGAAGTTTCATTTACCGCCAGTTTTGTCAGTAAAACAGTAAATGTAATTTACTTCGGTTGGTAAACGTTGGTAAGATTTTAATTTTATTGTTTTTTATTATTCACGGGAGTATGGCATAATTAATATGCATTGTTATGTTTCCTTTTTTAGGGAGAAGAGAGGTGAGTGAAGAATGCAGCAGCACGTATGTGAAAAATACACAGCAGTGTAAATGTAATTTTTTTTGTAATGCACAGCAGTGCAAAGAAGTTTTTCGTTGTTGAAATGAAATATGCATAGCAGTGTAAATTCTTTTTGGATAGACAAAGTAATTTTTGTGTGGAACTGAAGCGTTCCTATGTATAATCCCTCTGATAGAGGAAGACCAATTTTGTAACAACAGTCTTTTTTTATGAATACAAAGGTTTTTTGTTTGTATATGTGAACTCTCTTCTCAGAAAACAATTTTAATTTCCGTTGTGCATAAACAGAGCATTGTTAGCTGTTAATCTTTGTTTGGAATCATCAGAAATTCCCAACAAATTTGACCACATTTAAGAAATAAGACAAACAGGAATTAAGTCAAATAATTAGCTTAATTGTTCTTAATCAAATTTATAAAATATTCTAAAATCTAAAAATTATTAAATTATGAAATTTGCCATCCATAATTACTTAAAATTTACAATCAACAATTAATTAAAATTTGCGATCACTAAATTAAAATTTGCAATCACTATGAGAAGGACATGACCAAATTAGCTCATGTCTGTCCAATCTCAGAATATTCTAAAAATCCACAATCAACCAACAAAAAAATTAGAATTTCCGATCCTTAACAAACCTCTTCCAAAAATCCACAATCAACCAACAAAAAAATTAGAATTTACGATCATTAACAAACCTCTTCCAAATCAGTCTGTGAAATCTTATGACCATGCTCGTCTAAAATACTGTAACATGGGGTAGCTTTGTACGATGTTTCTGATAAAAAAACTCCATATCATATGTATATCTCACCTTTTCAATCCCAGTATGCTGCAACTACCAGATCATAACAGATGAAAACAAATGACGTTTCAGTCAGAAAGTGACAAACTAACCATATATATGAATCTGCAGAATCCAGTAAAGCGACAGTCGCTTTCAGAGCCGTTGGCCATAATCTCTTGGAGAAGAGATTGAAAGAAATAGCTGAAATTAGTTAAATGAATTACTAACCCGCGTTTCATCCTTCGGCTCTCTAACTGTTTTATCATCATCAGGCTGATTTCCAGATTCAGTTTTTAGAAGTCGATGCTTATCAGAGATTGCTATAGCAGGCCATAAATATGGTGATTTAGAGCTAACAGAAGGCCTGGATATATTAACAAGACTGTGTTTCTTAGAATAAAGAATAGATGGCCTTGCTGCAGCCTGGTAGTAGCTAACTCCGAGAACCCAGTTCAACTTAGTTGCAGATCTTCTACATAGGAACGCAGCAGCCATGGCTTTGAATGAACTCAAGTTCTCAAAAACAACAAAATGGCTGTGACAGTTTGTTTATTGATAGTATTAGATTATTTTATCGCACACGTTATATGTTGTTGCCTTAAGTGTAGTTTGGCCTGCTAAACCACACACGAAACAATATGTATAAAACATTTGCTTCAAAAATAATATTGTTATTTGGCCTTCTGACCAAACACGAAACAATATACAAGGAAAAGAACTTACCTAAAGCATTTGCTTCGACTATAACTATAATAATAATAATATCATTATTTCTTATATACACTCAACAAAAGATATGTGTAAAACGATTTACTATACAAAATTTGCAGCAACAAGTTTATAATAAATGAGTGAAAGATTTGTTCAAATGGAATGGCTAAAACAATATTATAAGAAACAATATATAATTGGCCATCAACGACTTTTATATAATGATTTAACTTCAAAATATTACAAGACAATGGACCATTTGGAGCTTCTCATGATAAAAGAGACGGTACAAATTTGGAAAGGTTCTAAGGCCTTTCGTGTTATGGAAATATGGAAAAAAAATAGGTTATGTATAATTTGATTTTATTTAAAATTTGTATTTGGCATAATATTTTTAATATTAGGAAATTTATTTGTAATATTTTAATTTTGATTTTGAAAAATATTAAATTATATAAATGTTGTGAATATGTTAATATAGATTTTTGGTGAGGAGTCTGAATCTTAGTCACAGTGTTATTAATTAATATTTATTATATATATATATTGGATTTTTAATGATAAGTTAAGCTTATTTTATAAAGTATTTAGTAATTGTTTAATTTTTGTTTCAAGGATTGTTTTTAATTTTAGTATGATTTTTCCTTCTTCATTAATCTCTGGCAAAATAGTTTAGACTAGGATCTTGGTATTGATTACCTCCTTAAACAAGAGACATAGAAAAATTGGATCTACAAGTGAAGATGGAGGAAACTCAAACTTGTAAGCCATACTACATCAATGTTAATTTATCTAGACAAATATGCCATGAACCAACATTTTTTGTAACCATCATCATTGGTGAAGAGAAATCACTTTGGCTAGGTTGAATGACACTAGCATTTACATTTTTTGAATTAAATGCTCAAGCTCACTCTTCTATGCATATGGATACGTGTTAGGTGGTACACTTTCAATTCATAAATCAATATAATGGAATACTTTTGGGCATGTCTCCAAATATCTTGAAATGATTGTTGATAATTTTATGATGATCCATTGAATTAGAGGATATAGATGTTTGAACATCTAATGAGAACAATTGTGTAATTACATCACGATATCTCAATGTTACAATGGTCAACCATAGCTACATGATCACAATATCTCAATGTTGCAATGGTCAACCATAGCTACATGATCACAATATCTCAATGTCACAATGATCAACCATAGATACATGATCACCATAGTCAACATCATCTCATAATTTAGTCAAACATAGTTTACACATTCACCACAGTCAACCATAGGAAACATAGTCAACATACACAACATGGTCAATAATGGCCAACCATGGTCAAACACGTTGAACATTGTCAAATTTTACGTAGCAATAGTCAACATAGTCAACCAAGTTTAAACATGGGAAACCCATTCTCAAGTGCGGTCTACATTGTCACCCATAGTCGACCATGAGAAATATGGTTAGCCATCGTCAACCATACGAAATGTGGTCAAACATGGTCAACCATATTTATTTATAGTTAAATGTTCACAAGCATGTTCTTCCATAGTCAAACATAGTTGACTGTAGTGAACTATGGTTAAACAAGCTCAACAACAAACTTACATAGTCACCATAGTAAAACATGGTTAACAAGTTCAACCTTACTCAACCATAATCAACCATTGTTGAACCATTTGAACAATGGTAAACCATTCTCACCCTACTCAACGATGGCAACCATGGTCATCCATAGATATCGACTTTGTCATGCATATTTAACATGGTAACCATATTAATCTACAGTTTATTAGAGCCTAATTACTAGCTTAACTAACTATTATTTATGATTATTGTCTTTTACATTATATTTATATTATTTATATATTTTATTCGTTACATTGCCTCCTTCCTCAAAAAGCTTTGTCCTCAAAGCTTGTCGATGAAAAAGGTTTTATCTCTTTTCCGGTTTCAAAAGTCTTTCTGTCTCGGAATAGTCATCCTCGTCGATACAAGTTGATATGATCTTCTTAGTGACAAACAAAATTGTCGCACTAAGAAGGGATCTGACCATCCTAGATTAATCTTTTGTATAGCACTGTGATTACTATAATTTTGTAATGACTTGTGTAGCACTGTGACATTATTGACCTACTTTTACTAGATTGACTAGGTTGACCTAGTTTACTATGTTGACCTAGGGTTATTAGGTTTACTAGGTTGACCCAGGTTTACTAGATTTACTAAGATGACCTAGGTTTACTAGATTAATCCAAGTTGACCTAGGTTTACTAGGTTGACCTAGGTTTACAAGTTTACTAAGTTTACTAGTGGACCTAGGTTTACTAGGTTTGCTAAGTTTAATAGGTTGACCTAGGTTTATTAGATTTACTAAGTTGACCTATGTTACTAGGTTGACTTAGGTTTATTAGGTTTACTAAGTTAACCTAGGTTACTAGGTTAACCTAGGTTTAGTAGGTTGAGATATGTTTACTAGGCTTATCTAGGTTAACCTAGACTTATTAGGTGTACCAAGTTGACCAAAGTTTACTTATTTGACCTAGGTTTATTAGGTTTACTAGGTTGACCTAATTTTATTATGTAACCTAGGCTTATTAAGTTTACTAGGTTAACTAGACTTACTTGGTTCACCTAGGTTTATTGTGTTGAAAAACACATTAATAAAGTGATTGAGAACCACATTAATAAAGTGGTTTACTACGTTGACAACCACATTAACTTCATCTATAGTTAAACATTAACAAACATGGTCAACCATGTTCACCATAGTTGTCCATATTTAATCATGGTCAACCATGATCAACATTAATGTAATGCCAGTGAAACAATGTAAAAATAATCAACATTATTATAACAATATTTGATTAATGTAACATAAATATCCTGTTTCATTAATCATTTACCACGGTCACCCTCAGTCCACCTTAATCAACTCTCTTCAACCCCAGTCAACCTCATCAACGATGGTAAACCTCACCTATCATCTTCAACCATGGTCAATCGTTGTCAAGCATGGTCAATTATTGACAATAATTTTTAACCATAGTCAACCAACATGAACCATAGTCAATCATGGTTTATAGATCTACTCCACTCATATGACCTATCTACTAGCACAACCACATTATTAAATATTGTTGATATTTGTGGATAAATAGCCACTCATGTGGACCATCTACTAGCACAACCACATTAGTAAATATTGTTGATATTTGTGGATAAATAGCATTTTCCACCTTTTATAGGCCATTTAGCATATATCAACCACATTTACTAATATGGTTGTTCTAAATATGTTATTAGAGATATATATTCCATAACATTTCATTATATTTGTTATTTGTTATTAGAAGTATATATTCCCTAACATTTCATTATTTGTTATTTATTATTTTAAAATATATATTACATTTTAATGAAAAATATTAAAATATATGTAAATTAACCAAATTTTATAATTTATTTAATTGGTAGAAAAATTACATTTTAAAACTAATCGAATAATTAGCCTCATTTCGTTGAATTCAAAGACCTCCTTATATTCCACTGCTACATTTTCAGTTTCAGGAGAGATTGCAATTTTGCATTGTATAGACTTTTTGGGTGAGATTCTTCCAGTCAATTAAAACAGTCTTACTTCAAGATTATAATCTTGAATGAGAGAGATCGCAATTTCCCATTATGCTCTAAGATTACAATTTTGGATAGGAGAGAATTACAGAGATTTTCTATACCTCATTATGCTCCAAGATTTGTAGTTTTTGTTGAAAATGCAACAAGATCTTCACTAAGTGGTCCCACAGGCTATTTTTGGCACAAAGTCTATTTTTAGACTATGTCTATTTTTAGACATATGGATCATGGTCTATGAGATGCAAGATGCTATTTGTGGATGATTGGTCATGTTGGTAAAAATAGATGGACTTCTATTTTTAGACATATGGGCGGAGTCTATTTTTAGACTGCCAGGCTAAAAATAGAACAGTCGAATATTATTAGTTCTTAATAATATTTAGACTATAAACATTATCTTATCCTCTTGCAGCACTTCAGTTCGAGCTACGGATGTGGCACATGCAACTGCCATAAGGAAATATGCTTTTCTTATGGGTTAGTTGAGCTATTGCATGAAGGACTTCAGTTAGAACTCAAGTGATTGAGTTTGGTGGAGTTGAATGAGGAGTTGATGGAGTTGTGTTCAGTTTGACTTAGTTGAACTAGTTGTATTTAGTCTAAATAACAAATACACTAGTGATAACTGGTGTGAATTAATTATTAATTAATTCACTAATTATTAACTCATGAATCAACTGAGGAATACATTACTTAACTCAGTGCATGGACAGTTTAGTGGAGACAAGTGTTAGAGGTGAGTGAAAGGGCAAGACAGCTGTCAGTTGTGACTATAGTTGTGCATGAGATTTGCACAATCAATGGATTGAATATTGCCAATGAGGATTGCGTGGTATATCCGAGGGAAATACGAATTTGGATCATTTATTCATCCATTCTCATGTACGATTGCACAATGGAGGCAAGCAAGCAGTGGAGGAGATTTGAACCTGTGATTGATTCAGATCTGAGCTAGTTTGTGTGTAATAGGTGAAGATAGTACTGAGTACTTGTGAGGAGTATTGTACTATGTATTGTTACGTGATCTCAATCAATATAATATACAGATAGTTGGGTGTTTTCAGTTGTATGCTTTCCCCGGTACATACTGTGTTGATATGTGTGATTGATGTTTCAATGTGCACATGCGATTGATGTTTTAATTCCATAAATTGATGATCAACGTAGAGGAGTTTATGTATTATGCATGATTCTGCAAATAGTGTATAATCAGGATAATCTCTGTGAATAAGTGTCATATTATTCAAAATTTCTACAGTTTTGGATAGGAATGATTGTAAGCATAGAGGTTTTATGGAAAATACCTATGTTTTCATGGCCGGAAAGAAAGATAGCTTAAATGGTCCTTATCCATGCCCATAGTTAATCCCAATGCACCGTACTTATAATCAGTAAATTTATGTAAGGTAAAATTACAAAACCTCTATATATCAATATCATTAAATGTTCCTGATTTTTGGTGAAAGTTTTAGATCTCAAGGCCGAATTGACTCGAGGCCATAAAGATCAGAGTGATGAATATAATGAATTTTTGGAGTCTAAAATATATAGTTCATTTCTTTCTTGTGTTGAGAGAGGTGACTTGAATATTGAATGGTGAGAATCAAGAATTATGTTACTCATTTCCCACAGATATGGAAATGTATAAGAAATCTGAACATACAAGTAAATTACATGGACTTGACTCATCTATTAGAACAGGTAATTTCAATTATTTGTTAAGGGGCACATCAAATGGAAAGTCTTTGTAGGAACAACGTCATAAACATCGTTGAAAAGATCACACAGGGGTGGCTTCTCCATTCGTTCCACACAATCTAGTGCATGCACGATGTACATACAACATAAACAAACAATTAGCTCTAGTAAACATTATAATTTTTAACACATTTATTTTTTGGCTTCTCCATTCGTTCCGCACATTCTAGTGCATGCACAATGTAGATACAACATAAACAAACAATTAGCTCCAGTAAACATTATAACTTTTAACACATTTTTTCTTTTTTACAAACGGTTGACTGCTATGTTTACAGATTTTTTTTTACCACTCAAATCCATTCTAATAAGTTACTTTTTCTAAGCTTAACCACATAATCTAACCCAACCTAACCCAATAGTGTTACGAGACTAAAATCATGACAATGTTTTAATGAGGAAGATTGGACAAATTAAACAATGCTTTAGCGAGGAAGACTGGACAAATTAAACTAATCCTTGAATTTTTCTCAACATATTGTTGGAAAGGAAGAGGAGCCAAAACACAAATTTCACACACAAAACACACAAGCTGCTACTTTTCTATTGATCACACAAAAACTTGATTATTACAATAAACCCGGTGAAGGGTATTTAAAACTTTTTCGACTAGTGACTCACCTAAAATAACTTGACATGAAACCACACACTAAATTTGACTATCACTTAACTCGACTTGACTCAACACTCAATTAACTGACTCTTTAATTTTAGCCAACTAATTAGCTTATTTTAACACTCCCCCTTAATTGCAACCGCTAAACTAAAACATGACTCATGACAACTCGAACATGTCTGCTGGTCTATGTTTCAACTAGGCTTACAACACCCAAGTTTCTTCTATGAAACTCAAACACATATTTTGCTAATGAATTGGTAAATATATCAGCCAATTGATCACTTGATTTACAAGGCTTCAAGTGAACTTATCCATTGCTCACAAGTTCTCTATAAAACGATATGTAGTATCAATATGTTTGCTCTTTTGATGAAACATACTATTCTTGGATAGTGCAATCGTTGAGGTGTTGTCACAATATATTGTTGTTGATCCTTCTTGTTTTTGCTTGAGTCCATCAAATACTCTTCTTAACCACACTACTTGAAATGTTGTTGATATTGCTGCTACATATTCTGCTTCTGCTGATGATAGTGTTATGATAGGTTGTTTCTTAGATGCCCATGCTATCACACCTGAACCAAGATGGAACACATAATCGAAAGTGCTCTTCCTATCATCCAAAGTGCTTGCAAAATCATTATCTGTGTACCTAATCAAATTCTTATTTTCCGTGCTTGCATACATTATGCCACAATCTCTAGTTCTTACTATATATCTCATAATTATTTTTCTTGCACTCCAATGTGTGTCTTTTGGAGTCTCCATAAATCTGGAAATCAAACTTACTCATTGCATAATATTTGGTCTTGTAGTTGTGAGATACATGAGCCTGGCAACCAATCTTTTGAATAGAGTTGGATTGACATTTGATCCTTCATCATCCTTGCTTAACTTTGTACTTGTTGCAATTGGTGTAGAGATAGGTTTGCAATTTTCCATCTTGAATCGTTTCAACAAATCTTTGGCATATTTATTTTGACAAATAAAAATTTCTTTTTTCAGATTGCTCAACTTCTATGCCAAGAAAATATTTCATGAGACCAAGATCTGTCATCTTAAATTCTTTCATCATGGCTGCTTTAAATTCATCTAACTCAAAATCACCTATGAAAATCATGTCATCAACATATAAGCAAACTATCAAAATTTGTCCATACTCATTTACCTTTATGTACAAGGTAGGCTCAATGTTTCTTCTACAAAATCCATTCTTAATCATGTAGCTGTTAATTCTGCTATACCAAGCTCTAGGTGCTTGCTTCAATCCATAGAGCTCTTTCTTCAACCTGTAAACTTTATCTTCTTTACCTTCAACTTCGTAACTTGGTGGCTACTGCACATAAATTTCTTCTTCTAGAATTCCATTCAAGAAGGTTGATTTCACATCCATCTGATATGCTTTCCACTTGTTCTGAGCTATTGTGGCTAGAACTTCTCTTACAGTGTCCAATCTGGCTACCAAAGCAAACATTTCTCCAAAATCTATTCATGATTGCTGCGAGAATCCTTTTGCTACAAGTCTTGCTTTAAATCTACCAATTTCACCTTTCTCATTCAACTTTGTCTTGTACACCCATTTTACACCAATGAGATTTTTATCCTTTGGTAAATCAACCAAATCCCATGTATCATTCTTTTCAATAGCTTCTATTTCTTCATCCATGGCTTGCACCCAATTTTCATCTCTGGTTGCTTCTTAAATTAAACTAAGAAGGTTGAAATGATAGCAATGCAAAATTTGAACTAACATCCAAATCATCATAAATATCTTTCAAACTTCTCATATTTCTCTTACCATTTCTTGATTCATCACTAACAACTGTTTGCCTATACTACCATTCCATGAATCTTGTTCTTTGAAAACAACATCTCTGCTAATTATGGTCTTTTTGGTGAAAAGGTTAAACAATTTGTAAGATTTTGATTGCTCACTATAACTAGTAAATATGCATTATTCACTTTTCTAATCCAATTTGCCTCTGAGTTGTTTAGGCACATGTGCATAAGCCACACATCCAAATACTCTGAGATGAGATATGCTGCAAAACCTTCTTGACAATGCTTGTTCTGGTACTCTGTTCATCACACTCTATGTAGGAATTTGTTGATCACATAAATAGCACATGCAACTGCTTCTTCCCAATACTCATTAGATAAGTTTATTCCTTTCAACATGCTTCTTGCCATGTTCATAATTGTCTTGTTCTTTCTCTCTGCTACACCATTCTGTTGCAGTGTGTACCTGGTTGTAAACTGTCTTCTGATTCCATGTTGTTTGTAGAATTCATGGAATGCTTTTGAATCATATTCTCCACCATGATCTGACCTCAATACCTTGATTTGTTGATCACTTTGGTTCTCTCCTAAGGCTTTGAATTCTTTGAACTTTGCAAAAATTTCAGACTTCATCTTCAAGAAGTAAACCCAAGTCTTTCTGCTATAGTAACAATCTAAACTCTGAAATGGGAACTATAAAATCAAATAGGAACTCTAGCCAAAAAACCCCGAAAAAACATCAAAAACAATGCTAAAAACGAAAAGTGTGTATACTAGAACGATGGTTTTTTTAGGGTCAATTTTGAACATGTTTTAAAAATGGTAGTGAAAACGAATTTTTTGTGCAAAAATTGTGCAAAAAACACCCTGAAAATGAAATGTGTTGATACTCGAACAATGGTTTTTTCTTTGGGTCAATTTTCAACATTTTTAAAAAATGTTAGTAAAACCGATTTTTTATGTGCAAAAAAACAACGATTTTTTAGGAAAAAAACACACTAATTTTTTTGGTAGAATAACATTTTTCTTTCCTATGTATAATTTCAACATGTTTTAGTAATGACGATAGAGATAAAATAATGGGATCTAAAACACATTAAAATTCTAATAGTTTTCATCCATCTTGTTAAACATATAATAACATGACACTAAAGATCGTTGAAATTCTAATTGTTTTCAACCATAACATTAAAGATACAAAAAAATGGAAAATTTTCAACCATAAAACTAAAAAACCATGACATTATGAACATAGTACATGACTAAATTAATCAAAATGTCATTATTTGTAGATTGAATGAAACATACATTATATCTCTAAGTTATTGTTGCATTGTAGATATTCTAAACAATAAAAATCATCATAGTTAAAACATATAATCCAACAACATAAAAATGACTCATAAATTTTGATTTAACACCATATGGAAACCAAATTTTTTATTTCAAGATACGATGCAAACATCAGTTATACAAATTGTCTTAAACAATTATTCAAAATCACTCATATTTTCTTGCGCACCATTAGAATTGACATCTTCAGATGAATGATTGGATGCCGATGAAGATGTTCCATATTCTTCTCTTTCATCAACTAGTGCCCCATCTGAGTCCACATGCATGCCCACCATTTCAAGTTTCAAAATTCTTTTGGATCCGCTACTGGTTTCAGCAAACTCCCATCTCAAGATTGATCCTTCTGGTAACAACCTTTTCATAATCTCTATCGTCTTGAAGCAAAGAGTTCCTCTCTTTGTTAAATTGAATTCATAAACAAGTATGTCAACATCCTCCAATTTTAAGAGGTCTGTGCGGCGACGATTTA
The DNA here is from genome assembly GCA_000404065.3 of Pinus taeda. NCBI lineage: Eukaryota > Viridiplantae > Streptophyta > Pinopsida > Pinales > Pinaceae > Pinus > Pinus taeda. The sequence goes on along the minus strand of APFE030545108.1, from coordinate 164,445 downwards.
TATTTGTACCCTTTCTTTTTCTCTTTCCGCCAATTTTTTTATCAACTACCATCTCTGGCTTATACACACCATTGAATGGATGTGTATTTGTGGCATCCAATGTACTTCAACACTTGTAACATCTTCATTTTCTGTAATGACCTTTATAACCTTAGCAACCCAGAATGGATAGCTATTGGGATTTCCATCTGCTAGTACTGCGATCATGAAACCCTCCTTAATATCCTTTATTGAACCCCTGTAAAGGTCTTCCATGGCTTCATGTTGTGCACGAGATCTTTTGGAACCAATATACATCTCTCTTTCCTATGCCTATGAAGAATTATTAATTCCTTGAGATTGTTTTAATTCAACAATGTTTCTTTCCTTATGCTCATTTGACACATTTTGTGGCCAAATAAATGGATTTTTCAAAGGTATATCTTCATTTGTTGTTCTTGAAATGATATCATTTTGATTATTAAAAAAGGACTCCCACCAAACTAAATCAACAGTATCAAAGTAATCATATGTATATCTAATACATATTTTAATTTCTTCTAGGCAATCGGAATAACTTATATCTCTATTATGTCTGCGTGCATTATGAACTTCAGCAATTGATTGTAATAACGATATATTTGATGCAAATATTGGATGATCTAGAATGAACTTCAAAAATTCCAAACCTGGTGACGGTGCCCATTATGCAATAGTTGAATACTTCTTGCCCCATATTAGTGTTTTCCCATCAAATTTTTTGATAAGAAATTGATGTTGGAAGCTAATGTCATTAAGTTGTTCAATGCATTTATCTTCACCATGCGATCACAGAATAAACCTTTGCATATCAATAGTTTCTTCCAACACATCAACAGTAATCTCTGGCATGTATGATTTCTTAATACATTCAATTAATGATGGCAATCTCCCAACTTCCTTCCTCCTTAATGTGACTTAAAAACAACTAAACATCTGATCAATATGGTCATGAGTGTGCCCAACAACAAGGAAACCAACCTTTACCTTCTGAAAAATTCTCAATTCAACAAGCATGTTTAGATATCCAAAAACAATTTGATTTTTGTTTTCACAGCAAGTGTTGTTCGTTTGTAGATATAAAACTTCAGGAAGATTACCAGACCAATGAGAAAGCACTTCATGAATTATGGTTATTGTTATATTTGCATCATTATGAATATTTGGGGCTGTGAAGTACACCCTTGGAAACATTTTCCCATTGAAGACCATACAACCAACCAAGTGATACTGAATAAAATTTTCATCCTGTAAATTTTTGGGTGTGCAAACAAAATGTGGCAAGAGTGTTTTCTTCTGGTACAGACCATCAATTATCAAACCCAAATATTTATTCGGATTATCATAACACTTCTTTCAATGCTTGTACAACTTTTCCCTTTCACTTATTTGTTGTTTGTGATGCTCCTGAAGTTCTTTGACAATGGAATCTACACAACATAAAAGAAATTCATTAAGAAATACATTTTCATAGTTGATGACTATACAATTTTAAAAGTTAAAGTTATGAATGCTTACCTCTTTCTGACCCTTCACATTTATCCCTTTTTTATTTAAGAGGAGCACATGTACTGCAAATCCTCATCCTTGTCTTCTTAGGAATACATACATTGTTGAATTCTTTCTTCCATACCTTCACAAAATATTCATATGTAATAAATCGACCATGTCCCTCAGCACCTTCTTCATATTCTTTGTATAAGTTGTAGATTTCTCATCTTGAGAAATTATCTAGAATATGTATTGTCTCTCTATTTGGAATACACTATCCATGCTTTGAAAATAAATATTTCATCCATGACATTGTAGTATTTGATAATGGCCCAAACTGTCGTTTATGACGTACTTCTGAATAAATGTGGGTTCCTCTTCCAAATTTTCTTGGATTCTTGAGAGACAAAAATTACCCATTGAATGAAACATTTTGAAATACTTTCTATAGATAAATAAAGACCCAATATGATAGTCATAACCTGACAATGTAGATTGCATGCACCCCACTAAATATGAATTTTGCATGCTTTATTCATTGACAAATATCTCTTCCTTTTCTCTAATGCAAACTTGAAATCCATATGTTGCAAGCAATGTTTTTGACAACATTCACTTGAAATGAGAGCACTGATAGAACTTCTTCTCATCAGATATTCTGCTCTACCCCTTGTATAACTAGAACATCTTGGATTGATACAAAAATTTATACTCCTACTCCTCGATACAATATTCCCTGTCAACATCTCCAGCATTGGATCATCATTTGTATAAGCATTTTCATCATCATTCTGAGAAATGTTATCCTCACTATGATCATCTATGCTTTTGAAATACTGACTTGGAGGATATTTTTCATCTTCCTCTTCTTCAGTGCTACTGTCATAGTCCTTATAATTAGGACTAAATGGAAAATTTGACTCGATGTTTAATGGATATTCTTCATCATGTGCATTGTCAGTGCTGCTCTCATATTCCATAGGATTAGGATTACGTCGAAAATGTGATTGTTTACTTGCTGAAATTTCTACATCCTGCCCTTTGTCACTGCTACTTTCATGGTCCTTCGGATTAAGACTAAGTTCTTCATCCTATCCTTCGTCACTACTGCTCTCATAGTCCTTAGGATTATGACTAAGTGGAAACTGCGACTCTTTCTTTATTTAAAAATCTTCATCATTGTTGCTCTCATAGTCCATAGGATTAGGACTAAGTGGACACCGTAACACTCTATTCATTTGAAATTCTTCATCATGTTCCTCATCACTATTGCTTTCATAGTCCATAGTTTTAGGACTAAGTGGACATTGTGATACTCTATTCATTTGAAGTTGTTCATCACGATTTTCATCACCACTGCTCTCATAGTCCATAGGATTAGGACTAAGTGGACATCGTGACACTTCATTATTTTGAAATTCTTCATCATGCTCTTCATCACTGTTTCTTTCATAGTCCATAGGATTAAGACTAAGTGGACATTGTGACACTATTCATTTAAAATTCTTCATTATGCTCTTCATCACTGTTGCTCTCATAGTCCATAGGATTAGGATTAAGTGGACATCGAGACACTCCATTCTTTTGAAATTCTTCATCACTACTGCTCTCATAGTCCATAGGATTAGGACTAAGTGTACATCATGGCTCTCCATTCTTTTGAAATTCTTCATCATTGCTGCTCTCATAGTCCACAAGATTAGGACTAAGTGGACACCGTGACACTCCATTCTTTTGAAATTCTTCATCACTGTTGCTCTCATAATCCATAGGATTAGGACTAAATGGAAACCATGACTCTCTATTTATTTGAAATTCTTCATCTCGTCTGTCATCAATGCTTCTCTCATAGTCCTTAGTATTAAGACTAAGTGGAAGATTTGACTCTCTAGTCATAGTGGAAGAATTTCCGTTATATTCATCAATATGAATAGAGTTGTTACGCGACGAAGATGTTGATGCTTCACAAAGAGAAACTTCACTATCAGAAGAATCCATGTCTTTCAAACAGAAGAGGTTGAATGATACCAATGTAGACTCTCCTAATGATAATATATAGCTTAAAGAATGAAAATTTCCCTCCAAAATATTTTGCCAAAATTTTTCCCTCCAAAAATTTTGTTTCATGTATTTCCCTCCATAATTTTCTTCTACAATTTATTGAAAAGTTTTAACTAAATTTTTCTTATGAAATAAATTTTTTAAATTAAAATTGTAAACTAGATCTTTTACCTAAATTAATTTATTACTTAAACTATATAATATTTACTAGACAATTGAATGTCTTTTTTTAATTTTTATTATACCTTCTAAAACAAATTAATCCCCACATTCACCGTGTTGTTAAAACCATTATGTAATGTTCGCTTTATTGTAGTTCCCTGTATCGCCATTAAAAAAAAAAATAATAAATAAATAAATAAATAAAATAAAATTTACATGTTAAAGTTTTTATAAAACAAATTAGTCCCACATTAACCATACAGTAAAACAATTCCGTAATTTTTGCTATATAATAAATTTCATTATCATTATTCCTCACATCACATCAAGGCTTTTCGAGGTTTGTGAAAAGAATTGGAGCGAATTTGTGGAGTAGCTACATTGCTATCAAAAACATATTCAATGGAGGATTATCACATTTAAAAGGTTAGTTTCTTTTTTTCCTCTGTGCAACTTTTAAAATTAAATAAGTTTAATGAATTTTTATTTTTTTTAGAAATTAAAATTTTCAATGATATAGATTTACCCATTAGGTCTGCAGTGGGCGTGGTGGGTTGATAATGCTCCCAGCGGCCCAACAGGCCTGTGGGGCATGGGCAGGGGGGTTGGCTGCCCAGCCTCCTGCCCTACCCCGGTGGACCAATGGTTGGCCAGGGCAGTGGGTTGTTGGGTCGTTGGATGGGGCGGGGGAGCTCGGGGTGGCGTGGGGGGGTGTCGTTGGGCCGCCGAGGTGGGGTAGGGGGTTGGCGCCCGGCTCCTCACCCAACGGCCGGCCTGGGTGGCAAACCAATTTCCGGGGTGGGGCGGTAGGGGGCTACATTTTTTTAATTTCTTATTTAAAAAAAATTATATTGTTATGTTTTACAAAATTAATTATCGTTTATCGTTTTGTTTGTTAATTTAAACTATTTTTTTTATAATTTACTGATTTATATATGTGTCCTTTTTTGCAGGAAAATGACATCAAAGAAGATTTATGTGAATCTTTCTGGAACAAAAACTGTTAAAGGTGGATAAAGCGTTGTTGAACGAACCAAACTTGAGCTGATAGCTACAAATCTTTCAAGTGCCTCAATCGAAAAGAAGACGATTTCATACTGGAAGAAATCAAAAGAAGTGAAACTTCCAGAAACTATATGGTATGTGAAAGAAAGAGAAAGCGGAGATGTGCAGATATATCTAAATGTTGATATACCTAACGATAGTGGAATTTATGAGGTTCTGGGAAAGGTCATATATATGTGTTAGGTACGAGATAGTGAAGTTGTTTATATACTTACAAAACCGCCCAAGTCACATGAAAGGATTAAATATCAGTTATTATATTCATTGTATGACACGAGAGAGGTATCTACAAAGTTGTGTAAACAAATCGTAAATGAGATTACACAAAATATCGTAAGTATTGTTATTTATATTTTTGTTTTGCGTTATTTTAACAGTCTCATTATATTTTTATAACTTATTTTTTGTTGACATATGATATTTTGTTTGACATAATTTTGTTGAAAGTGTTTCAATTATGTTGGGAGACATTCATTTCATAGAGCATGATATTATGAATGTTGTTAGCAGTTTCTACTCAGTGTTAGAAGAAGATATGGCAAACAAGCAAAAGGTAGTAATTCATGATGCTACAAAACTACATCCAAGGGATCAGAAAAAAATGCTTCTAGTGGATAAATCTAGTAAAGGTAGACAGGTTACTTTTGAAGATGAGGAAGTTGAAACTAACACTGAAGAATATGTTTTCATTATTGAGGATGACATTGGAACTGATGTTAGAAAGGAGAAGAGTCGTAAAAGACCAAAAATAACAATGCCCAAGAATAAATTTGTTCTGGTTAATGATGAGAATGTTATGAGGAAGAAAAGTAAAGTTGAACATTCTCAAGTAGTCATTACCAACAGTGAAGATCGTAGTGAAACTTCAAAAGAAAGCAGAGAAATCATTACACCAAGAGTTGGTTTAGAGGATGGCATTATTAAAACAAAACAAAATGTCATTCGACAGAACTTGATAGAGAGAAACTTAATTGAGGGTGGTCGTACATTTCAGCTTAATGTGAGACAAATCTATAAAGTAAGTGAAGGACAATGTAAGTATCAAATCAGAAAGCCACACCACCTGCATGTTCACAACTTGAAGACATTGATGAGGTACAATCCATATGCTCATGTGGTTAATTATGTGCTTCTTGTTGATCCAATTCAAGTTCCCATCAAAGAAGCATTTAATAAGTCAAAATGTTTTGAATACAATTATTATGTGCTTGGGGGAACCATTATGTAGAAGCTCAAAGACAATTGATGGAGGAATATCCCAATAACCCACATTTTGAAACAATGAAATGTATCGTTTATGCTAGTTTATCAGATACAAAAGCAAAGATAGTGGCATGAGATCATAATTCAGATAATGAATATAGGATGTCTATGACTTTCATCAAAACGGTTAGATTTATTCATAGTGAATTTGAAGAAAAATCTGGTGGGGATAAGATAAATGTTACTGTAGATTTCTGAAGTGAATGTTGTATGGAAATAGGCTATCAAATTGAGGAGAAAATCAATTCAAAAGGTGGCAGAGTAAACATTGATTTATTCAGAGGTGTTGATAGCATTTTCCAGTTTGCATTTAGAACTGGAGAGATACGGTAATTGATTAATGAGATTTTTACATGTGGGAGAACATTGGCATTAAAAACTAGAAGGCCAAAAGGTCTAAACCATTGATATGTAGCAACAGTAAATCAGGTCCTGAAATGAAGCAACTTCTAGAATATATGACTTTCACACCTTGGAGAGCATTGCAAGGAGTGAAGGATGAAAAACTTTTCAAAGCAATATTATCTCGTGTGAGGTCAGGGGAATTATCATTGGAGGTGAGGAAAATCAAAAGTAAGTTTGTTGAATTATTTTTACCTATTTCTAGATTATAATTTTCTTTTAAATATAATACATTGTTCTTGGTAGTATTTGTTATAAATATCATTATATTAACTTTTTTTACTTTATCTATGCAATCAAAAAGTTTACATGAAAATACAAGAACAAATGGTTAAATTGTTGAATGAAGATAGTTGGAATGATGTTGTACACAACTATCCAGATTCAAGTTCTACATCAACGCTAAAAAAAAAATTGTATCTTGCATTTAAAAGGGTATATTGATTTATACATTCATTTTTATTCTTCTGTATACTAATTTTTTTTATAACTTATACATATATTTTTTTATTTTAGTAAAGGTGAGGAATGATGCAAATGGAGCACCAGATAGTTTCAGAACCTTTATTGAAAAAATTAAGATCGAAAAACTGAAGAAGCAACGTCTTAGGAAATTTGAACTTGATTCAACTCTTACTCATTTCATTTGGAATGAGTTTGACACTATTCAATATCAAGTAATACAAGGCGACTATGAAGACATTGCTAAACTCATATCTAAAAGGGATTATGCTCTAGTTATTGCAAATATTCCCCATGGTCTCAATATCCCAAACATTGACTATGATAGTGACCCTTATACTTACCAAGCTCTTCGTAAAGTGGTTGCGAGATTTCTAGAAGTCACATCATCACCATTATGGAGATTTGTGACATTTCATTGAGACACACAATTGGCAATGTTATTGTCAAGCTTCAAGGGGAAAACAAACTCAAGGATGCAATTTACATGATAAGATGTTGAAAATGTATATTTGATTAATGTTAAAAAATTCATTTATGTACAAGTTAATTGAACTTTTACTATTTCGTGTTACACGCAAAAGTCAAATCTTCTTAACCATGAAGATCAACCATTTATAAATGATTGTGACTTCATCCATATTGATAGTTGGGTAAAAGATAATAACTATATGTCTATGATTTTTAATCGGGTAGATGAAAAGAGTCATAGCCAAGTACTGGCTTATGATGTTGTTGTGAGAAAACTAACATATGAAGACAAAGAATAAAAATGAGAGATAGTTAACATTTATCAAAAACCACAATTATTGATTAACTATCTTATAGACATATGTTCAAATGAAGGAGATTGGGTTCTGGATTTATTTTCTGACTCAAGTAAGTTTTATTATATGGAATTGAATTTCAATATCTTCTTTCTTAATTTATATCTCATTAAACTAATTTACTTCATTATTTCTTTTGTGCTTGATAATTAGGTACAACACTAGCATGTTGCCTTCAAAAAGAAAGAATTTGAATTGCCATTGAAAAATATCCAGTATAGTGCAATTTTGTTTAGCAAAGAATTAATGCTCTTCAATTTCTTCCAGATGCAATGCAATAAATTGGGTTGAAGAAAGGGGATTTTAGTGAATCACGTGTGGTAAAAAAGGCAAAGGAATCTCAACCACCATTACATGAAATGACTGGAAAGGCATACATTGGGAGATTCGCAGACATCAAAGATCCATTAGAAGAGGACAATGAGCAAAATGAAGCAGAAAATATTGTGGAAAAAGACAATGATGAAACTCTAGAGAATGAAGAGTTTGGATTACGTTATTCTTGATTAAATCTAAGTTATGCTTGGGAATCAGCTCATTTTTGTAACTATTATTACTTATCTTGTTATGTTTTGAATTTGTTTTTTTGAAAGAATAAGCATTGAATAATGTTGGTATGTGTTAATATTTTTTATTATGTGATTTGCATTAATTTTTTGTTAACATTATTTTTTGAAAAAAACAATGATTTTTATTATTTGACATGAATCATGTAAAATTTTATACATATCTATATCTATATCTATATCTATTATATATATATATATATCATATATATATATATATTAATTAACCATTTTTGTTACATTTTTCGTATAAAATTGTGATTTGACATGTCATTTTTGCAAAAAATTATCAAAATGTGTACTTTTTTAGTTATATTTATGTTGAAAATGGTTATTTTTATGTCAATTGTAAAAAATTATTATTTTTTAGAAACAATTATTTGATGTGCATTGAAAAATTAATTAACGATGTATAAATATGTAGAATTGAAACTTTAAAATATCGACCTTCTTCTTTAAACATGCAAAACAATAAAAACCTCACTACAAAAAAAATAAAAATAAAAAACAAGAAAATATGAAGAAGAATACCACTTCAAAAATTGTTAAATTTAGAAATTAATTATTTACATTTCATATATTAGAAAATTTAAAGTCAAAAAATAGGTCTTTTAAAAAAAGGGTCTAATGGAGAATCACCACTTTTTAAATCATCATGTAAATCACTAACATTCTAAAAAGTAGTGTACATAAAAAAAATTAAAGTGCCAAAAACTATGCTTAAAAAAATTATGTGTATTCTGCATCACCCCTTTTCAAAATCAGGTCACTTTTTTGCTACCTTTACGAAACGGGTAATCGTATGAATTCCTGTTTCAAAGTTTAAATTGTTTAGTCATTAATGAAAGTGAGGATGTAACAACTTCCACCAATCAATTGTGTCCTCATAGCTCCACATAAGTCTATATGCACTAGCTCAAGAGGTTGCTTTGCTATGTATGCAACTCCCTTTGGAAAATTTTCACGGTGTTTCTTTCCCAATATGCAACACTCACAAGTACTAACAAGTTATTTGATGGGAGGTAATCCTCTGACCATATGCTTCTACTGCAACAATCTTAAACCAAAAAAGTGAAAGTGTCCAAACTGAAAGTGCCATAACCAATAATCATTAGAACATGCAATTGTAAACGAACTGACCTGATCAATGTAATTCATGAATAGAGGAAAGAGTCTATTCCTCATCATCCGCACATTTTTTATCAGTTGCTTTCTTGGGGGCTTGTCATATATAACACATTCTTGTCCTTTAAAGATAACTCTGTATCCCTTCTGTGCCAATTGACCAACACTTATAAAATTATGTTTGAGACCAGGAACATATATACCTATGATATTGTCTTCGTCTCCCCCTGCTTGGTCAGAATGTTGACCACTCCTTTTCCATCTACATCCACAGTCTTGTCAGTGCCCAATTTTACCTTTGTCTTCACAGATTGATCCAAATTTGCAACCAAATTCTTGTTGCCTATATGTGGTTACTGCAACCACTATCTAATAGCCATACATTATCAAAAGGTTCATGCATGGTACGACAAGCTAGGAACATGGAGTTACTACTCTCTGTAGTGACATTACCTCTCGAGTTCCCTTGACCAGCTAATCTTTTCCTGCAATCAGGAGAATAGTGACCAAATTTATTGCAATAATAACATCTCACCTTTGATTTGTCAAATATTTGATTATTAATAAAGCTTTTGCAGTTGCTTCCACTTTCATGTTCATGCTCTTCTCGACCATCTCTTTAACCACCATGTCTTTTGCCTCGTCCTCTGCCTCTTAATCTACTTTTGCCTCGATCACTGTCTCTTGAAATAGAAACCTAAGTTTTGAAAGTGGTTTCTAAAGTGGAATCATTATTTCTATCTATCCTTGCTTCATGTGATAGGAGTGATCCCATCAACTCATCAACTGTCAATGATGTCAAATCCTTTGCCTCTTCTATGGCTGCTACCACAACATTAAATTTTGTATACAAATATTTGAGGACCTTCTCAACCACTGTTTGATCTTTAATTTCTTAACCATAAATTTTTAACTGATTTACGATAATCATGACTCGATTCATGAAAGAATCGATGTCCTCTATCTCCTTCATCTATAGACTTTCAAAATCTCTCTTAGTATTCTGCAACTGAACAATATTGACTTTTGTCATACCTTTATAGCTTGTCACCAAGGTCTCCCATGTTGTCTTTGCTAAAGATGTGATCATAATATTCTAGAACATTGCTTGGTCCACTCCTTTCTAGATAAGCTGCAACACTTGTGCATTCTTATTTTTGTCTTTCTTTCATAGTTCCCTCTATGCATTAGTGAGGGCTAGTCCTTCTTCTCATTTTTAGGTTCTAAAAACCCAATCTAGACATAATCCCAAACATCATGAGCCTGCAACGTGGTCGCCATTTTAATGGCCTATACGTCATAATCCTTCTCTATAAACAGTGGGAAATGGAGCTAGAAATTTGAGAAATCCATCTTTCTCCCAAAATTTTCTTTAAAAAAAACCATTTTTTTAAAAAAACCTTAAAATTTCTCCTTTCTAATAAACCCAAAACTTTTTCCTTTTTTAATTAAAAAACTCTTTTCAAAAGACCCCTTTTTGAAAAACTTTAATATATTAAAAAAAAGTTTTACTGTGAAGCCCTTTTATAAAATTAACCCTTTTTAAAGAAAAAGGCATTCAAGTATTCAGACAAGCCACTTTCATATGATGTAAATACCCCTACATGACTGTTTTCGAAAACAAATATTTTCCAAGACTTTTTGTTGACTCCTTTAAGTCAAATTTTCGTGCCCTTTTCGGAAAATTGCTCGTGACTTGTTAACGTGGTCGTGACTGTTAGAGGCCTACGTACTAACACTCTTCATGTTAATGAATTCCTACGTTAGTGCTCTAACATTACTAGCGTAAGCTTGATCTATGTGTGTGCAACAGGACTCTTGGCTAGGTCCACGAGCATTATAACGCACTGAATACCATTGTAAGGTGCATTATAGCTCAAACAAGAGGAAACAATATTTCTCTCTTCTCTTTCACGGGCGACTGCTAATTCGTTCTTCGTGGTTCTTTGTAACCCTGCTCTGATACCAATTTGTTGGAAAGGCAGAGGAGCCAAAACACAAATTTCACACATAAAACACATGAGCTATGGCTTTTCTATTGATCACATAAAAACTTGATTATTACAATGAACTCGGTGAAGGTTATTTAAACCTTTTTGACTAGTGACTCGCTTAAAATAAATTGACATTCAACCACACACTAAATTCAATTATCAATTAACTCAACTTGACTCAACACTCGGTTAATCGACTCTCTAATTTTAGCCAGCTCCTCATGTGGGAGTAATTAGCTTATTTAAACACATATATTATAAAACAAGTAGCAATTGCATGAATAAGATCTTTGTAAATACAAAACTTATATATACCTTCTTACGTGTTTCAATTCAGTAGTGAAGTTCAGCATCTTCGCTCCACCAACCATTTCTATTCATCCATTTTTGAAACCTTGTGATGGGATATTTCGCCCCTTGCCAATATTGTACCTTATCCAATATGCGGTATCTGCTCTAATCATCTAATGTTGAATGGTGGCTTACATGGTATGTGATTACCTGATAATCAAAATTAGGTTAGCTGCCATTCTCAGCGTGAACATTCCTTTCTCAGCCTAAACATTCCTTTATGTTGAATATTCTGAATTGTAGAGTCCATTCATATGTTAGATTTTAAAATTGTTAGGATTAACCTTGACTCGAGAATGATAATATACAACTAATGGTTTCTGGCAGATGGTTTTGTGGCCAATGGTATTATGTCAGTTGTATTTGGTTGGAAAGAAGCTATAAATAGGCTTATTTGTATCCATTATAGATGTGCCAAGCACCAAGGTGCCAACGGTGGGTATCCCCTACTAGTGTGAAGGGCCAAGGGTTGGGCAAGGCCAAGGGTTGAGCAGGGTCTCCCCTGTCAGTGTATGAGACCAAGGGTTGAGAAAGGCTCCCTAAAAGCTTGGCAAGATTTTGGCCAAAATCTAATAAAATTCTATTAAGCTTGGTTTTTCCTTGAATCAAACTTTTCCCAAGGTAATTCTTGGTATTGTTATGTGTGTAATTGCTTCTATTTCTATTACTGATTAACATTTATATTTTGCCTTCCTTTTTAAATATAACACAACCAACAAATTATTTAACATAATTTATTTGTTGTTTTAACCAAAAAAAAATTATTTAATATGAACATATATTTTGCAAATTTGTGCCTTGCTTGTAACTCTACTTAATTCGACCATAGGTTTTGATCAACTCCTCGCTCATCAATAAAATTGAAGTAGACCTTGCCACTGGATTCTCTGATAACATAAATCTACAATCTCGTTCATTTACAAACTCATCAAATTATCCGTTTGTGGTAAGAGAGCGAGGCTCAAATTTGTTTTTATTTATGAAATTGTAATTAGGAATTTGGATCTCATGTTCAATTCGAGTAAAAATGGCATCACTAAATTTGGACAAATCTTAAAAGTAAGAGATGTCCAAAATATGGAACTGTGCAAGCCTGCTTGCCATCCATTTTCAAGGAACACGTTGCACGAACAGCTTGAGGGATTTGTGTCCTCCTTGCATGGAAATTACGCAGATGCAGTCACAAAATTATGTAATAAAAGGGTAGTTGTATGGAGTGAAAATTATGGATGTGATAATAAGCAAACAGTTTTGAGCATCGACGGTACAATTCGCAACACCTCTCTAACCTATTAATTCAAGGAATAATTTTTTATTTATTTATTTATGATATTATTGTTATTTAATTTAAAATATATATATAATTTAATCATTTTAAAATTAAACAAAATTTATAAAATAAATTTAACTCAAACAATTTTTAATAAAAATATTAAATGTGGCATGTTATGTGTTTATAAAACTTATTTATCCTTAAAATTTATACCTCAAATATGACATTTATAATTTTAAGAGCTAAAATATTATTATTACTAGCACATATATCAATTATCAATAATATTAAGGATTAATGTTATTATATTATTATCAATAATATTAATATAAATATAAGAACCATATTAATAATAATTAATATTATTGTAATAATAACAATCATTTAATAAATAATAATGAAGTAATTAAGAAATAAACATTTAATAAAAATCAAACAACAATTTAAATGTGGTTGATAGGATATTCAACTTTAAACGCTCCACCATAACACAATTATTAAATGCTAGCCTCTTCCAAAACATACCGAGACCAATGATAAAAGTTGCGCCAATTCAAATCAATAAGATAATGATCACAACCATTCACTCTTTCCAACCAATCCTTTCTCGCATTGTCTTGCATTTTTACATAACATTGAAAAGAAAAAGGCGTGAAATCTGCAAACCATCTATTGATTTCACTCTTGATATAGTTGTAAATGTAAAACCCTACCTCTCTCTGTCTCCAATATCTACAATGGCTCATTGCAAGGGAATAATATTAAACCCAAGGGATAAATATTATAAACCCAAGGTATAAAAACCCTAAGATAAATATCATAAACCCTAAAACATGCTTGACCATGATTTACCATCATTTATTTTCATATTGAGATGATGTTTCTCACAATGTGACGTTGGACCATGGTTGGCCATGGTTGATTTTCATATTGAGGCAATCTTTGGCATATTGTGACATTGGACCATTGTTGACCATGTATGACCATGATTGTAAACCCAAGGGATTTATATTAAACCCTAAGATTTATATTATAAACCCTATGAATAATATTATACCCTAGGAATGTGAAACAAATAAGCCTAAGGGATTGATATTATAAACTGAAGGGAATAATAAACCCAAGAGATCAATTCTAAAACCCAAAGGTATTATAAACCCAAGGGAATAATATTAAACCCAAGAGATTAATATTATAAATGCAAGGTTTATAAACTCTAAAGGGGCTAATATTATAAACCCAAGGGATTAACACTAAAAACCTAAGGGATTAAAAACCAAATGGATTGATAATATAAACACAACAAAATAATATTAAACCCAAGGGATTAATATTATAAACCCAAGGTACATAAACCCTAAGATAAATATTATAAACCCAAAGGAATAATATTAAACCCAAGGGATGAATATGATAAACCCAAGGAATATAAACCCTAAGATAAATATTTGTCACAATGCGGCATTGGAATATGGTTGACCATGATTCATTTTCATATTGAGACAATGTTTGTCACATTGCGACATTGGATAATCGCTGACCATCGTTGACCATGGTTGATCTCCATATTGAGACAATATGTGTCACAATGCGACATTGGACCATTGTTTTGACAATGTGACATTGGACCAAGGGATAGTTTTTGTTACAATGTGACCATGGTTTTTTACCATGGTTATTGACAATGGTTGACCATGGTTGAAACCAAAGGTATTATACCCAAAAGAATAATATTAAACCCAAGGGATTAATATTATAAATGCAAGGTATATAAACCCTAAAGGGATTGATATTATAAACCCAAGGGATTAATACTAAAACTCGACATATTGATATTATAAACCCAAGGGAATAATACTAAACCCAAGGGATTAATATTATAAACCCAAGGTAATAGTAAACCCAAGGGAATAATATTAAACCCAAGGGATAAATATTATAAACCCAAGGAATATAAACCCTAAGATAAATATTTTTCAGAATGTGACATTGGAATATGGTTGACCATGCTTTATTTTCATATTGAGACAACGTTTGTCGCAATGCGACGTTGAACAATGACTAGCCATCACTGACCATGGTTTATCTCCATATTGAGACCATTTGAGTCACAATGCGATGTTAGACCATGGTTGTGACAATGTGACATTGGGCCAAGAGGTAGTTTTTGTCACAATGTGACCATGGTTATTAACCATGATTGACCATGTTTGGTCATGGTTGTTTTTCATATTGACAAAATCTTTATCACAATGTGATGTTGGACCATGGTTGACCATGATTATAAACCCAATGGATTTATATTAAACTTAAATATCAATATTATAAACCCTATGAATAATATTACACATTAGGAATATGAAGCCTTAGATTAATAAACCCTATAAATTATTATTTTATAGCCTTTTTTAATGAAAAAAATCAAAATATAGTGAAAAATCTTAAAAACAAATGAATAATAGATAATGTTTTTTTCAAAAATAAATTCTTATAAAATAAAATGAAACGAAATAAGCATTTGTAAATTCATAAATTCAATTACTATAATCTCATTTGAATATATTAAATTTTGAAAAAATATATCATGTGAAACATTATTGATGAAATTTTAAATCTATAAATTTACAATTTTTTAATGTAAGATGTATTTCAAAAATTTATAATTAAATTAAAAAAAGCCCAATTTTATATTTTTACTTCATCTATCTTACTTATAATCAATTTAAAATATAATGCATTTCAAATTTTAAAAATAAAAATACGTTTCAAAAAATCAACCATAATTTCTAAATTTATTAATTTATTAATCATGGAGGAAATTATCATGGAACTTATTAATATAAACAATGTACTTCATAAGTAAAATGTTTCAATGTCATATTAAGTAAAATATTTCAATGTCAACTAATATGTACAATCAAAATAAATATATTTTCATGGTTAAGACATTTTTAGGCATTTCAAGTAATGTTATTATTTTATATTTGGGCTATATTTTTTGTCAATTTTGTCTTTGAGACGCAAACATTTTTTTTTTTTCAAATTTTGCATTTAATTTTTTTTATACAAGAATAAATTACTATAAATGCTTCTTAGATTTGTGATTAAAATAGATCAATACTAATCTTTAAAGAAAAAACTAATAAGATCAGTTTGCAATTTGAAAAATTGTTATTGAATGATTACTAATTAATTTTAGAGCATTGTCAGGCCAGGCAGTAACTCCTCAAAACAAATTGATTTGCATCTTATCCCTTCAGGTTGGTCTTTATTATATACATAAGTAAGAGACTATTCACTTCATCTCCTGATGACTATTCATATTACTTATTATTTATTTACATTATAGTCACCCAATCCTAATGATTAGGTCTCAACATTCCCCCCCTTAATCTGAAGGGATGTTGGTGAGTGCAAGCATCATTCTGAATCATTCAAGATTTTCTCTTCCAAGCACATTGGTGAAGATGTCTGCAATTTGCTCATTAGTGGAACAATGATGGAGATGGATTGTTTTGGCCTCAACATGATGTCGAATCAGATGATATTTAGTATTGATGTGCTTTGTTTGATCATGGAACTTTCGGTTCTTGGCCAACTTTATTGCAGAGGTATTGTCAATCATGAGTGGAGTTGATTGTACTTGTTTTACCTGCAAATCTTCAAGAATTTTCCTGAGCCACACAATTTCTTTTGTTGCTTCAGCTGCTGCCACGTATTCTGCTTCTGTTGTGGAATCTGCTGGAACTGATTGTTTGCGTGATCTCCAGGAGGCAGCTCCTGATCCAAGACTCGTAGCATATCCTGAAGTAGATACCCCAGTTTCTTTGTCTCCATCGAAGTCTGAATCAGAGTATCCAATCAAGCTGAATTCGTCCACCTATGTATACTTGATTCCAAAGTCTTGAGTTCCCTTCAAGTACCTTAGAATTCTTTTTGTAGCAGACTAATGCCCCTCACAAAGCTTTTGCATAAACCTGGAGAGGATTCCAACAGCAAATGAAATGTCTGGTCTGGTAGTAGTTAGGTAGTTGAGACTTCCTACAAGCTGTCTATACTTTATTGCATCCTCAAATTCTTTTCCTTCAATAGATGTGAGCTTTAAGTTTGTTCCATTGGAGTAGAAAGAGGATTGCACTCTGTCATGCCAAATCTGTTTAACAGATCTCCAATGTATTTCTTTTGAGAAAGAAATATGGATTTTGGATGTTGGGTTACTTCAATGCCAAGATAGTAATGGACATAGCCCAAATCAGTCATTCAAAACTTTTTCCTAATTCTTTCTTTATGGATGCAATGTAGCTTTCATTGTTCCCTGTCATTAAAAGATCATCTACATATACCACAAGATATACAACTGTTTTGCCAACTTTCTTGACCAATAAAGTTGCATCATCAAGATCAAAATGTTTGAAATTGAGTTTCAGAAGATGCTCAGTGAGTCTTTCATACCAGGCTCGCGGTGCTTGTTTGAGGCCATACAAGGACCTCACAAGTTTGCATACTTTATGTTCATGTCCTTTCACAACAAATCCTTCAGGCTGGGACATAAAAACATTCTCTTTTAGATCTCCATTCAAGAAAGCAATTTTCACATCCCTTTGATGGACTTTCCAACCATTCTGAGCTGCTAGTGCAAAGAGTGTCTAGATGGTAGCCCATTTTGATGTGGGGGCAAAAGTCTCCTCATAATCGACCCCTTCCTTTTGTGCAAAACCTTTTGCCACAAGCCTAGCTTTGTGCTTTTCAAGTGAGCCATCAGCTTTATACTTGTTCTTGTAGACCCACTTGCAGCCAATTGGTTTGGTTCCTAACGGAGGATCAACCAACTTCCAAGTGCCATTCTTTATGAGGGCATCATACTCCTTTTGCATCGCTTCTTTCCATTCATCATGAGAAGCAACTTCTTTTAAGGAAGTTGGTTCAAAATCTGTAGACAATTTCAATTCACAATCATAAGAAACATCCATATCAACAGGTGAATTAGAGTCATCTACATCACCTCCATTTTGTCGGTTTGAATTTCTAGTTGATGTCTTTCCAATCTCATCAGGATGAACACTTTCAAGTGTCTTTGTTAGTCACTTTGGGGGACCTTTCTCAAATGGTCCAAGATGCTCCGCTGATTGAGTTGGGACTGAATCAAGGTTGAGTCTCCTAATTCTATCAATCACATCACTTAAAGCATCATCCGTTCTTGGAGTTTCATGCAGGGGAGAGTATTCTTCAGAAGAAGATTCCACATGTTGATCTAGTATGGGAATCCCCCCTTCAAGATGTGAAATCTGATTATCAAATTCTTGAAATGATTTTTCATTTGTGAATCTATCCAAGTGATCAAGTGACCAAGTTTGTTTCTATGTACCTTTGGTATCAAGGCATAACAGGTGGAACCAAAGACCTTGCGATGCTTTACCGAAGGAACATGTCCATACCACATTTTATATGGAGCCTTGTTTCTAATAGCATTAGATGGACATCTATTCTTTATATATGTAGCACATAGAACAGCATGAGCCCAAAACATTATCTTTACATTTTTTAATAAGAGCATGGATCATACCATATTTAAGATTGTCTTATTCATTCTTTCAGCTACACCATTCTGTTGGGGATTATAAGGCACAGTTGTTTGATGTTTGATCCCATGTTGGCGAAGATAGTTTTCAAATTCATTTGATGTGTATTCTTTACCATTATCAATGTGAATAGACCCAATATGAGATTGTGCATCATTTTCAATCCATTTATGAAAGTTCTTGAATATTTGAAAAGCATCAGATTTGTTCTTCAATAAATAAACCCAACACATTCTGGTGCAGTCATCAATAAATGTCATCATATATTTATTTCCATTTGCAGAAGGAACAGGCATTGGACCACATAAATATGAATGAATGAGTTCAAGTTTTCTATGTGCTCTTGAATGTGAATCATGAAAAGACTGTTTGCTATGCTTTCCTATAATGCAAGCATCACATTGCTTAAGTTTCCTAGGAATTGTAGACAAACTAGCAACACCATTTTTCTTCAACAAGCAGAGGCTGTCATAGTTCAAATGTCCAAATCTAGCATGCCATAATAAACTTGATGGAAGTGTACCTTCTTCATAACGATAACTGTATGAGAAATGTTGTGCACGAGCAGAGGTTCCTTGCAGCTTGAGAAGCCTCTCTTCTTCTATTCCCCTCATGACAAGTGAGTGGTGAGATGCTTTTATTACCTCAAGCTTGCCATCAAACATATGAATGGAGTGATCTTGCTGGCGGATGTGGACCAAGGACAACAAGTTTCTCTTGAGCTGTGGGAGTTATAGAACATGATACAGAAGAAAGTCTGGAAGACCAGGCAGTTTAAGCCTGATTGTGCCAAGCCCTTATGGCTTGATTTTTTATTGGCCTGCAAAGTATACTGCTCCATCAACATTGTCAATAAATTCTTCAAAAAAATCTTTTCTATGAGTCATGTGATAGATTGCTCCTGAATCAAGCAACCAATCAATTTTCCAAGAAGCAAGTGAAGCATTAAATAAATCTTCATTTACTCCAATATTACATTGTGCCACAACATAGTGAGCGGATTCAGGTGCTTTACCTTTGTCTGTATCATCAATTTTACCTTTCTGTTGGTTTCCTTGCTACTCAATTTTTTACCATTGTAACTTGCATGTAGAGGCATCATGTGATCCATTTCTTTTGCAACGTATGCAATGTAAATCTGCCTTTTCTCCTTGAGAGTGTCTACCCCCCCTGCCTCTGAAATATCTTCCTCTTCCTCTTGAAGAATCTTGAGCAGGATGCTTTTCTTTATGAGCAAGGCACACAGCCTAAAGAGCAAGGCACATAGCCTCTTCAGAAGATTCAGGAGGTTGTCTTCTTTCCAAAATCTTTCTCTCTTTCAGCAAATTTTTTCACAAGAGAGTCAAAGGTAATGTCTTTAAGATTTCCATTTGCTTGCAATGACTCAAGATAATTGGAGTAAGTAGGATAAAGTGCCTCGAGAAAAGCGATAAGAGGAATATCCAAATCAATTTTAGTGGCTTTGGTATTATGCATTATAGACTTTACTTCAAATGCAAGAGCAAGAGGATCCATTATTTTGCAGTTCAAGAGTGAAGAGTTTAATCCATGAGTTGAACAACTTCAAGTGTAGAATGTGAGTCATAGAGTTCTTTCAGCTTTTGTAAGGCTTCAAAAGCAGTTGAAAATGGCGAAATATGGCGACTCACCTCTTCATTTACAGATGCTGCGATTAATGCATAAGCTTTGTTGTTCTTGTTTTCCCAAATGACAAGCTCTTTGTCTGAGGTAGGCTATTCTGGCTCTTTGTCTCTGTCTCCAGCACACACTCCTTTCCACAACTCATTGAAAATGAGGGTGTGTTTTATCATGTGGGACCACTCAGGATAGTTCTCCTTGCCAGTGAGAACTATTCCCACAATGGATATGATTGAATGCATTGTAAAATCTTGTACTGTAAAAAAAAAAAAATATACTTCTGCTACCAATATATAAAATATTTTCACTTCTGGTGTTAAAGAAAAACTGCATTATAATCGCAATATTCTGAAAAAAAAAATGCAATTTTGTTAGCAATATGACAGAGGTGTTGCTGCAAAATTATTAGTTGTAGAGCAAGAAGTGATCCATCGCACTCAGAGTGGCGTACAAGTAGAATCAACTACATTAAATCATATAAAACAACAAGTAATTTTTGCATGAGTCGAGTCAGTTTCACGTCCCCACGCTCATAACTTTCAAGACCATCTCAACCATTATTTATTCTTTGTATTCTTCTTTAACTTGACCATCGTCAGCGCATTTGTATGGAAGGGTGTACTGGAGCAGCGTACCAGAGCAGCTGCAACATGAAGAATGTGAAGGGCTATTGTGAAAATGAAATGTTGCTCTACAAAAAATTTGACAGAGGTTACCACATGTATGCCTTCACCCTATTGTGGCTAAATTTCCTGTAGGAAGCTGGTTTTTTTTTGACAATGCATTCACTAATAACAATAATAACGAGTTTACAACAACTGTTAGAGCAACGCACATTACATTATCTAGCTGTGTGAGACTCTTGTATGACAGATCCGAGCCATACTCCTTTCCAACTGTGATTCATATTATGATATGAACTTCCATCAGTGGATTGGGCTATCTCCAGCAGCGTGGAATGAGCAACGGAGAGGTAGGCCAAGAGATACCACAACGAAATGCTTCAGTACTCCATCCTGACACACAACAGAGATGGCCTTCAGTCCGCTCAGCAGCACGATGCTCAAGGAAATACGAAAACAGTTATGCAGTAATACAATTATGCAGTGGGCGCAGCAGGACATTATGCAGCAGTGATTATAAAAAGTACCACATGGACAATATGGCAGAGAGCCCAGAGAGCACAGAGAATAGAGAAAAAGAATATGGCAAAAAACTGATACAAGGAGTTACAACATAAAAGCTAATTTTGGGAGTTGGCTCTGATACCATGTCAGGCCAGGCAGTAACTCATCAAAACAAATTGATTCGTATCTTACTCCTTCAGGTTGGTCTTTATTATATACATGAGGGAGAGATTGTTCACTTCATCTCCCGATGACTGTTCATATTACTTATTATTTATTTACATTATATTCACCCAATCCTAATGATTAGGTGTCAAGAAGCATAAATTCATTCATGCTACTTTACCTAATTGTACATTAATCCTACACTAAAACATAGCACATACCAAATTAATAGCTGAGCTACTTTTATACATTTTTATTTGAAAAGTAAAGCAATCTTTCATAGAACACTCCTTCAAATCATTAACATCTAAACCACACTCAATTACTAAATTTAAAGCGGACACATAATTAATCTCATGGAGATTCATGGCATAAGTTGGTCAAACCGTGTACTCCTTATTTTTGAGGCGACACATATTCCTCTTGAGAGTCAAGGTCTCGTAATTCGGCCTCGTGATCCAATATTAAATTCCAAAACTTCTGATAGAGGTTGTCCATGTTAAATTTTCCGCTATCAGACACCTGTGACAGCTTATATATATATATATATATTATATATATATATATATATATTAAATTCCAAAACTTCTAATAGAGGTTGTCCATGTTAAATTTTCCGCTATCAGACACCTGTGACAGCTTACATATGTATGTGTGTGTGTGTTTAGATACTGGTAAAGCAGACAGGGAAGTAAGTTGTTGCCACGATTATAGGAAAATACCTTGTTATATATGGTATGGAAAACTCTGTTATTAATCGAAGAAGACGTAGCATTCACAACTTGTAGCCCACATTATTCTAGCATGAACAAAAGATTGGAGTAGACAATATGATCTTCGAACAGCTTAACGCCATAATGGATGGAATGTATTTGCACCATAGCAAATACGTAGGAAAATACCTTATTATATATTTTCTTATATATAAATGAATGTTATAAATAATAATGAGGAACTTATCATGGAGGAACTTATTAGAATTGGAATAATCTCAAATCCCTAGGAAATTGGTGGGTGGGGAGCCAAGTGACACGAACCTATTTTTTTAAATTTATTAAAAGTAATGGACCATTTTGCTAAATAAAATTTGCTTATATATAAATTAATGGTATAAACAATAATGAGGAACTTATTAGAATTGGAATAATCTCAAATCCCTAGGAAATTTGTGGGTGGGGAGCTAGGTGCCATGAATTTAATTTTTTAAATTTATTAAAAGTAATGGACCATTTTGCTAAATAATATATATATATATATATATATATATATATATATATATATATATATATATATATCACATTGAGGAACTTATTAGAATTGGAATAATCTCAACATGGAGGAACTTATTAGAATTGTAATAATCTCAAATCCCTAGGAAATTAGTGGGTGGGGAACCACATGGCACGAATATAATTTTTAAAATTTATTAAAAGTAATGAACCATTTTGCTAAATAAAATTTACTTATATATAAATGAATGTCATAAATAATAATGAAGAACTTATTAGAATTGAAATAAACTCAACATGGAGGAACTTATTAGAATTGGAATAATCTCAAATCCCTAGCAAATTGGTGGGTGGGGAGTCACATGACAGGAATCTATATTTTTAAATTTATTAAAAGTAATGGACCATTTTGCTAAATAAAATTTGTTTATATATAAATAAATGTTATAAGTAATAATGAGGAACTTGTCGAATTGGAATAATCTCAACATGGAGGAACTTATTAGAATTGGAATAATCTCAAATCCCTAGGAAATTGGTGGGTGGCTTGGTGGGTGGGGAGCCATGTGGTACGAATCTAATTTTTTAAATTTATTAAAAGTAATGGACAATTTTCCTAAATAAAATTTGCTTATATATAAATGAATGTTATAAATAATGATGAGGAACTTATTAGAGTTTGAATAATCTCAAATCCCTACTAAATTGGTGGGTAGAGAGCCACATGGCACAAATCTAATTTTTTTAATTTATTATAAGTCAATGCAACCTAACAAACTCTCTAATACACTACAACAGTTGATAAACATTAAGAAGAAGTATATGTTGAGCATATTCCCTTGAGAATCAATCTAGACCCTCAATTGAAAAAGATAAAGTCAATTGCTAAGTCTATGAAAGCATACATACTCTACCCCTCTGGTTTTGAACCTGTGACCTCTTAGGAAAAAACACATACTTCTACTCATTAAACCTACTCAATTCATAAATTTAGTGAGACAGCCTAACTAAATTTATAACATTTACCATGTTCTAACTCCGTGTAAAATTAAATATGATATATAATTTAATATATCTAAACTTATAATATATATTTAATATACTTTGAGTTTATAATATGATATATATTTTGATATATTCTAAGTTTTTTTGTGTTTTTACAAGTGATTCATACGTTAAATGAAATTTATTTACAAGAATTTGTATAATCTATAAGTTGGAATCAATTTAAATATTTATTTTAAAAATTGTTAACATTAAAATTTAATAATTAATCTAATATATAATTACAATGAAATAGTATTTTAATATATAGATATAAAAAGTTAGTGGCTCTAAATATATATTATAATGAAATAGTATTTTAATATATAAATATAAAAAAGTTAGTGGTTATTATAAGTTGGTATAGTGTAAAGATTTAAAAAAACAACAACATTTATGTGTAGAAATTTATCCATAAATTTTAATAATTATTCTAAATAATTAATTAAAATAATTAATTTAAATTTATAAACAAAAAAATTAAGATAATTAATTATAATTTATAAATAAAAAATTAAGATAATAGAATATATGAAAAGAAAAATAATTGATAATAAAATGTATATGGAGTGTAAGTGTGTGCTAGTTGTGAATCTAGTAGAAACAGAGAGATCTGCAATGGCACCGCATGCTAGGGTTCACAACGCAGTCGCATACGCAGAGGTTGGATCTCTCCAGAATCCGTTGGTAGTTGAGGCTCCATGGTTCCAAAACGAGCAGGTGCAGACCTTCTATGGAATCTATCAGCAATGCGGCACACGGAAGGTATACTTTGTAGCAGAACCCGCCTTTGCTCCCACGACTGACCTCCTAGACAGGGCAGCGGCAATCTTTACGCCGATCCCCTTGAGAAAGATACATGGCATGAAAGAAAACCCCTACCACTGTTCGACTAGATGGGTGCAAAATACCCAGAGCAGGGATCTCGCAGCAGGTCCAAAATATGACCGCAAGGGTGTATTGGGAGATGAGAATGGCCAAGCGACTAGCCAGGTCTGGGGCCTCGACACCAAACAACCCATTTTAGCCATCTGCAAGTACCGGAAGATAGACAAGGAAAACAGTCAAGACCCGGTTCTTTAGATCTTCAGGGCGATTGGTCAACTGAATGGGCAATGGTGTGTCACTGGGTCTGGATCACGCAGATCGCATGACATCACTATTGAATGCTTTGGATCTGCTAAGGCAGCACCTGGAAAATGGTTGTATGGAGGCGGACAGTTCTCTTCCATAGTGAGAAGAGATATAAACCCTAGATATGCCATCCTTCCGCCAGATCTGGCTTGCAAACCAGTGAACCGGGAACTGGATAAGGTAGATCTATCTGGATTCAAAGAGGAACTACCAGATCCAACACAGCGAGTTTTCCACAGGACCGATCTACTCCACATGGATGCAGATCTGATCTAGATTTTCATCAAATCGATTGGGGGCAAACACTTTTGCATGCGGCTCAGTAAGGGAACGAGCATCCATGCGTTAAAAAAAGAGATACAGGGTCACCTTGGAACCCCAGCACAACATCAAAACCTCATATATTCAGGATACAGTCTGCAGGACAACCAAACTCTACAGTACTACAACATTGCCAAAGATTCAACCATTATTCTAAATCTCCGACTGCGCAACGGAAGCATTGGAACCAGCTCTAAAAATACAGGCTCCTTTCAGGATGCAGTGAAAGGGAAGGAAAAAATGAAGAATAAAGCAGCACCTCCACCAGACCTACTAGGCCCTTACATTGTTGAACAAAAGCCAGAATCACCAACGCTACAAGTATCTTTGCCAGAGGTAACTAGTCTACACACAGATCTATCCAAAAATGCAGTTATTTGTAGATTTAATGGATTCTGGCCAAAATCAGATGCTCTGCACCAATGAATCTTTTCAGCATGGACATCTAACTGTGAAATTTACCTATGCCCAAAAGGGTTCTTCATAGTTAGATTTAACACAGAACAAGAACGAGACAACATTATCAATCAGGGGCCTTGGTTCTGGGGCAGTGCTGGCTTCTTCATCACCCCCTGGTTTTCTGATTTCGACGCCAATACAATGAAAGTCTCAACGATGCCTGTATGGGTAAGGCTACATGGTCTCCCTCTACATTTTTGGCATCACAAAGTATTAAATGCCATTGGGAACTCCCTAGGGAAATTCTTAAAAATGGATGAAGACAGAGCTATCAGGGGAATACTTACATTTGCCAGAATATGTGTAGAAGTGGACCTGAGTCAGGGGCTACCTGATCACATCACTCTGAACTTCAATAATTCTCAATGGATACAACCGCTCGACTACGAGAACACAACATTTTGGTGCAGGGGTTGTATGCAAATAGGGCACCTTCAATATGATTGCCCATTTGCTCGGAAGGACCCCAAGAGAACCAAGAAACAACAAAAAAAGCCCAGAGGGTGGCAGCATACCGACCCATTGGAAGAAGAAGACATGAATGCGGATCCTATAGAGAACCAGACAGAACCGGATACTCAAATGAGCCAGAAATACACTCAAGAAGGGAATGCCCCAATTACTCATTTGGGGCCACACATTTCAGATCTACAACAAGAGCCACTAATGGAAGTAAGCAGCATCAAACGAACTCATGGATCAGAGGGCTCGGAATCTAACAAAGAACTTCCATTGATCCTAATGGAAAATCAGCTAGTTATCATTACACCCACTCCCGACACTGGAGGTTGGCGACGGGTGGAGAAGAAGAAGGGCAGAGAAGTTTAGGCTTGCTGGAACTTATTTTTTCATTTTTGTTCTTTCTATTGTTTCCTGTCATTACAGGAACAACCATCTGCTATTTTGTTTTTTCTGTTGCTGCCTGTCATTACAGGAACAGCCATCTGCATATGCTTCATGCATCTACAAAGTGTAATTTTATCAATATGAATAAATTACTATTTTTTTCTACGGAAAAATAAAATGTATTATTAAAATACCTTTTTTTAATTTCACAGTAAAATATATAATAATTTATAATATTACAATATATAGTTAAATATATATAAATTATAGTTGATGATGGTGATGTTGGCGGTGGCGGCAGCGACAACAATGGACCAATGCAACTTATCAGACTTTAAGAAAGGTAAAAGAATCTAGTCATGACTCTTCAAAATCTTGTTTCTGTGATAAAAAGAGAGAGGAAGAAGCGCTCCGAGATCGCTATAGTTGGGTTGACTTAATAAGTCAAGAAGATTGGAAGTGTGCCATCTGTTAGTGAATTGAGAGTGTATGCGAGTAACAGCCGGGCAGTCCAAAAGGAAGTGTTTTTCATCTTCCACCTTCTTAGTATCGCAAATCTGACAGATTCTATCATCCCAGGGAGTCTTGGGAGCATTCCACCACCCGGTTTCACTTTGAAGCTCATGAGAATTAGTTCTTGTCCTAGCGATGTTCATTTTTTTCTTAGTGTTGATCAACATAGCGAGATAATTCCCACAACATGTCCTTAAAATTGGAGGTAATAGTATCTTTGGTAGTATCCTTGCTTCCCATGATGATCTCCTCCTTAATCCCCCAATAGTTGAGCCAAGACTAGGCATCCTTATGCCACCCACGCTTGAGGTGAAGGTGGGGGTTTTGACTACAATTAGAATCAATTTTTGGGAGCCTCTTGGATTCCATGTCATAACGCCCGAATTAGTCTTAGTGGACATTAATCATCATAATCATATTGTAATATTATTAAGATAACATAATAGTATTAAATAAATAGATATTATTATAAAATAATTACTATTGATATATCTATAAATTAATATCAATTTATTAATATCAATAATATAATAATATTATTATATAATATAAAATAATATTATAATAAAACATATTATAAAGTTATTGTAGCATTTGTTTTTGTTATTTTTATTAATATAAGTATTCATAACACTTTGTAATACTTACGTAATATATTAGTAATCCAAATATATTAATAATATTAATATTATTATTGTAGTGTTTATGAAAACAATATGGTTAATATGGTTAATGTAATATACTGTAATAATATTATTTAAGCATAATAATAATACTAATAATATAAGTATATTATTGTTAATATTTTATTACATAGGTTAGTTATTCATTATTATTCTACTTTACAACAAACTAGGTGTTTATGACCATCTATCTATAGAGTAGCTAGTCCAAAACTAGATACCTTTTACAATCCTAAATCTAAAATAAGAGTCTACAGAAACATCAAACCATACTACAAAAGCATCAAGCCATAAGAAACAAACAATAAACATGTGATAGCTAAGAATCAGAGGTTGTAATAGGATTTGAATCTCTTGCACTAGAGCAGTGGAGTAGAAGAGGTAGTGATGCACAAAATTTGACACTCAATTTGAGCTAGGTGATTGTCCATCCTTCCCACAAGGAATCTCAAGTTCTGTTATTTTCTCTTCATGTTCTCAAGGCCAACGAAGATATTATATTGGACTACATGTTTTTCCATAAGAAGTCTTCCAATCATGCTTTTCATCTTCCAATAAAGAAAGAGGGCTTGGATATACTAGTTTTTCCATCCTTTGATATGCCTAGGATCTAAAATCATCTAACCAAATCCCCCCACTAATTTGAAGCCATATAAAGAATGTCTATCTTGGGCTGCCAATTTTTCCAAGTTATGAATTTCACTACGAATATCATTAGGGATAGCCAAATGTAAGGCTTCAACAATTTCTTGGCCTAAAAGTGGCCATGATTATGGCCATGGGGTCCTCAACTCCCCTCCCCCTACTCCTCATAAATTTTTGCTTCATCAAGGTGAACAAACATGAGATAGTCCAGTAGTGGCTAAAGAGCATCACACGACAAGAGAGGTGTCGATGTTTAACACCCAACTAGGCTCTGGTCACAAAATGTCTAAGAAATCTAACCTAATTGAAATCAATAATATAAGACCAACTCCAAAACACACAACAAGGAAACAAATAATAACCAACTCCACTACCAAAACATTTCCCAGAAATATTAGTATTATATTTTAATATAATCATATTATTATAATATAGTATAGTAATAATAATAAATTATATAAGCCCCAAGGGTTAGCTCAATCGATCAAGCCGGGGCCTCGCCAATGGGAGGTCACAGGGTCGAAACCCAAAAGCTCTTGGGGTCAGGTCAGTAAATAGGCCGAGGGCTGTGACGCCCTTCGGGTGGGGTCCACCGTAGTGTTGTTCGATCCTGGACGTAGCGGACCCACTGACCATGAGTATCCGTGAACCAGTAGTGAAAAATAATAATAATAATAAATTACAATATTACAATAATACTAGTACATTGAACAACAAAAAATACTCATACCAAATATATTACTATTAATATAATATATTATCAAAATAATATAATAATATTAATATATAACTATTATAAAATTATTATTATTGATATATAAAATCCGTTAATAATATTATTATATAAAATATTCATAATACATTATAATAAAAATACTTTTATATAATATTAATATAACATAATTCAAATTATATTAATATTATAATTATAATACTATTATTGAAAATAGTGTTAAAGGAAATATATTGTAATAATATTATTAAAGTATTATAAATATTAATATCATTATATTATTAATATAATAATTTATATATTTTAATATTATATTTTAATATAATTTTATAATATTTTAATATTATATTTTAATATAATAATAATCTATATTAGAGTAGAGTAGTAATAATATTATTACGTAGAGATCTTGTTTTTTTTTTCATTGCGCCTCCAAGCTACTGTGTTACTGCTGCTCTGTGCGCAGCTAGGGCTGCAGCCTCCTCGACCGATCCTGCTCGCGGTCCGGGCCTCACGCCCCTCAGCGTTGTTTCTGATCGTGCTCTGATCTGATCCTGCTAGTGATTCCCTCTTCGGCTGTGAGATGCAGCGTCTCCCTACTGCTTGTCAAAGCGTAGCTAGGGCTAGTAGCAGTCTTTGATCGGATCTACTTGTTTCGTGGGCCTCAAGATCATGGAGACCCAAGGATCACCTCTTTCTCCTTCGCCGCCTCCTCCCCTTGCCGCGGAAGCTGCGTTCAATTCTCTGCTAGCTTCTTTGCCTAAGAAGAAGAAGTCAAAAGCCGTCAAGTTTGTCAAAAAGCTTGAGGATGTACCAGAGGTCACCCTTCCTCCTGAGGGCCCGATCCAGGTTGCCTTGTCCCTAGCAAATCAAGCCCTGGTGGGTCAGTTCACAGGCCTTTGGCCCTCTCCAAAATCGACAGAGATCTGGGTTATCAGGAACTGGATCACGCTGATCAAGAACAGCATAACTTCATACTTCCTGGGAAGAGGCTACTTCCTGTTCGAATTCAACACAAAGGAGGATAAAGACTTGATTTTCAGGAATGGTCCCTATTTCATGGGACCTCAGGGCCTCTACCTCAAAAAATGGACCCCAGACTTCAATCTTGTTGTGGATGTTCTGACGGTAGTCCCTGTCTGGGTTCGGCTCTCGAACCTCCCAGTGCACTGTTGGAACTAGGATTCCCTCAAGCACATAGGCAATGCCCTGGGAAAATTCATTGACAGGGAAAACAACAAGGATCAGTATGACTGTGCTCGGATATGTGTTGAGGTCAACTTAGAGGTGGGACTTCTGAAGGCCATTAAAATAAATGTTGGCAGTTGGACGCATGTGCAAAAGCTAGATTACGAGCAGCTCCCATTCAAGTGCCGCAAATGCCACATCTACGACCATTTTGCTAGAGGGTGCCCAAACAAAGGAGAAGCAGAGAAAGGGAAGGAGGACAGTTGGAATCAAGTTAAGAGGACAAAGACCTCTCACAAGAAAACTGCGGCCCCAAATGGCCAAGGCCCTCAGCCAGCCTCTACCCAAAATGGACCTCCACAGAAAAGCCAAGAAAACAAGTACGAGATCTTAAGCTTTGCAGAAGAGGTTTCAGAGGAAGAGGAAATGCAAGAAAAAACCCAAGATAAAGGGACCTCAGCAAGATCAAGGGCAGGAGAAAGTGTTACTGAAAGACATAAGGAAAAACAAGTAGAAGCCAATGAGGAGGAACAAGTCTCGGAGGAATCAAAGGAGGAAGGGGAAATAGGAGATTTGCAAACATTGGTCAGAAGATCATCACGGGGCCGCAAATATACTAGAGAAAAGAGAGAACAAGAAACCTACAAAGACAAGCTTCAGGGTAGTCATCCCACTTTAGAGAAACTCTTTGCTAAAAATTTGAAGGTGACAAGAAATCAGGCTCAGGGTTCCAAGGGGGCCCATCAACATAAAAATAAATGATGAAGTTAGTCTCCTGGAATTGCAGAGGAATGGGGAGTAGAGTGAAAGAAGAAGCAATGAGAAGTCTTATAAGAATAGAAGCCCCAGATATTCTTCTAATTCAAGAGACAAAAATGGAGGACAACGAGTTTCTCCACATCAGTAAAAAAATTTGGAAGGAAGGCAAAGGTCAAGTCGTCTCAGCACAGGGAGCCTTTAGGGGGTTGGGCTCTCTTTGGAATAAATCCAAGTATTTGTTGGTTACAGAGATCCTTAATACCCATTGATTGTTTCTGAAGCTACAGCACGTGGACTTGAGGGAGGCATTTTGTCTCTTCAATGTCTATGTCCCAGTAAATGCAGGGGAGAAAAGGGCCTGTTAGGACTCCATCAGGCAACTGTCATAATCAAAGAATTTGGAAAACATCATAGTTTTTGGAGATCTAAATATCACCTTGCATGTGGAGGAAAAGCGAGGAGGCAGTATCATAAGGGATCCAGCAAGGGAGTGGGTGGAGGATCTCATGCAGGATTGGGATCTACTCGACATCTCTCCTTCCAAAGGTAAGTACACCTGGTCTAATAAAAGAATAGGCCCCGACCACATTGCTACAAGACTTGATATATTTCTGGTGCAGAGTTCCTTTCTTTTGCTTGGTCTCGAGTCCAGAACGCACATCCTCCGTTGCAGCGTTTCAGATCACAAGCCTATTAAGCTTGAGATACTAGATCATAATGATCTTGGCCCTATTCCTTTCAGATTCAGTCCACTTTGGGTCAAGAATCTTGAGTTTCTGAACTTGGTTCAAGATTGTTGGAAAACGCCGGTGAAGGGCTCTCCCGTCTACATCTGGGAGGAAAAGCTTTGAAGACTAAAAGTTGTCCCAAAATCATGGGCCAAATCCCTCCCCAACCCTGCAATAAAGAGAAAATTGGCCCAAGATAGACTCGATCAGCATCATGCCCAAAATGAAGATGCAGAAATCACCAGAGATGTATTAGGTAAGGAGGTTGATCTTCAACAAAATTTCCACAAAGCTTGCCTCTCGAAGGAAGAATATTGGAGACAAAAGTCTCAGAGTCTATGGCTTAAAGCGGGAGACAAAAAGTCTGCCTTCTTCCACAAACAAGCCCAAGTTAGAAAGAGAGTTTTGCAGAAATTAAGGAAGGGAACTCTATCCACAAGGATTTCGGGAGCATCAAGAAAGCAGCGTTCACTCACTTTAAAAAACTTTATAGTGAAGAAGGAGTGATGGACCCAAACTCCAAATTCTTGGGGGCGGTCCCTACTAAGATCTCCCCCACAATGAATCAACATCTTGAAGCAAAGATCACGATAAAAGAAATAAAGGATGCTCTCTTCGACATGGAGCCCGACAAAGCCCCAGGCCCGGATGGCTTCACCACAAGATTCCTCCAATCTTGTTGGAAAATTGTGGAAAAAGACCTCTACAAAATGATCTTGAAATCTCAAAATTGCCAGAAAATAGGGGGCAGCACCAATTCTGCCTTCCTTGCCCTCATCCCCAAGGAAAAGGGCACTAAGGCTTTCAATAGGTTTTGTCCAATCTCTCTTTACAACATTGGATATAGATTAATCACAAAGGTGATCGCCAATAGGCTAAAAGGTATCCTCCCAGCCATCATTCCGGAGAATCAAGGTGGGTTTGTTCAAGGGAGATAGATTGCAGACAACTTCATCCTAGTTCAAGAGGTAATTCATTCAAGCCTACAACGCAAAGAGAAAGGTATGGTAATCAAACTAGACTTGGCAAATGCTTTTGATCGAGTCAGACTTAGTTTTCTTTGGGAATTCATGCAAAAATTTGGCTTTGGAATGAATTTTATCAATTGGATTCGAGCTTGTATTGCCGATCCTTGGATCGCTCCCTTAGTGAACGAGAGAGCAGCAGATTTTTTTAAAGCATCAAGAGGACTCAGGCAGGGTTGTCCCCTTTCCCCGCTTCTTTTTTTCCGCCATGTTTCTATCCTGATCTTCTATTTAGATCAGAAGCTGGTTGATCAAGAGATCCTAGGGATCAAAATTGCCAGAGGGGTTAAAAATGTAAACCATGCTCTGTTTGCCGATGATACTCTCCTGCTAGGGGCTGCCTCCGCCCGATCCGCCTTAAGGTTCAAGGAAATACTGGATGAATATTGTGAGGCTATAGGCAACATTTTAAACAAAGGGAAATGCAATGTTTTCTGTTGGAATATCTCTGCCAACACCCTCACCGCCATCTCTAAAACTTTAGGCTTCTCTGCCTCCCTCAATTGGACTTCCTTTATCTATCTAGGCCTTCCTATCTTCTGCAATCTTGCCTATAGCAAAGACTGGTTCCCTCTGCTAGACAAATTCAAGGCAAAAATTCAAGCTTGGGGGTTCACTTGGCTAAATCTTGTCGACAAAATAGTTCTCATCAAATCCGTACTCAGTAGTCTACCCATCTTCCAATTCTCCATTATCCTAGCTCCAACTGGCATCATCAGGAAAATGGAAGCCTTCATCCACAAATTCTTTTGGAAAGGTGCCAAACACAATGAAAGAAGAATCCCATTGGTAAGCTGGGATAAAATCTGTAAGCCCTTGAATGAAGGAGGTCTGAACTTTAAGGATCTCAGTGTTCAAAACACAGCCATGGGAGCCAAGATTTTTTGTAAAATCAATGGTCCTCATCCACTCTAGGCGCAAAGAGCATTATGGAAGAAGTATTTTACTGGGGCACAGAAAAGATGCTTGGACAATTCCCTGCCCACCACCTGATCGCAATTGTTAAAACTCTATCACAAAGCAATTCCTCTAATTAAAAACAACATGTTTTTGATACCCGGCAATGGAAAAGAAATCAATCTCTGGGAAGACAGTATCATGATGTACCCTGCCCTGTCGAGCAACGGCCCCCTTCAAGAGTTGCATTCGTGGTTGGATGGCACTGGTCTCTTTACACTTTGGGACGTCTCGACATGGACAGGCAACACTTAGCTGCTTTGGAACCTGCCGCTCGTGCCAACTGAGTTGACCAATGATCGGGACACTCTGCTCATGTTGTTGAATGGGAAGGCACCTCTATATGCAAGGAAGAAGGATGCCCGTGGCTGGGGAGCTAAGCTTGGAACATATATAGTAGTGCAGGGGTATAAATCATTGCAGGAGTGTCCACATGTTCCACCAGATCCTGTTGTGTGGAAGGGTCTATGGAGTTACAAGACCATGCCAAAGGTGGACTTTTTCTGTTGGTTATTATGCCACAAAGGAATTCTTACTGAGGATAGGTTAAAGAAGAAAGGATTCCATGGACCCTCACGATGCCAATTGTGTTGTGACAGTGAAGAGAATGCCAACCATTTAATGTTGGAATGCAAATACTCAGTAGAAATCTGGCAGAATCTCTTGAGCCACTAGAAAATAGTGTTCATCTTGCCAATTTCTATCTCTAATTTATTTACAACCTAGCGAAATTTTTATCCAGAAACACTTCCAAAAAATGAAAGCTTTAAGGCTGCTTGGCTCTCCTTGGCAAAATTTATCTGCTAGAAAATTTGGCTTGAGAGAAATAGAAGAGTTTTCATAGATGAAGGGAAAAATCTGAAATTCATCATAATCAACATAAAAAGTCAGTGGAAAGAAAGTCTGGGTGAGCACTTGTCGGATTCGAACCTAAGTCAGCAGGACTTAGATTGGGGCGCTTCGTTGGATCTCCATTTCTCTCAAGAAATAAGACATCACAAGGAAAAAAAAGAATGGCAATTCAGAGGGAAGGAGAATGAAGTATCAGAATGGCTCACCAGGCAATCCAGGCATACCTTGTTCTTTGATGGGGCAGCGAAAGGAAACCCTAGTATGGTAGAGGCATGAGGAGTTATAAAGAACAAGGAAGGAAGAATTGTGACTAACTTTGCTTGGGGAATAGGGTACTCCACAAGTATCCAAGTTGAAGCCTTGGCACTTCTTCAAGGTCTCAAGCAAGTCAAGGCCCTTGGTTTAACAGAGGTAAATGTTATCAGAGATTCTCAGTCCATTATTAAAGTCATAGTGGAGAATTCTCCTCTTGTTGATCTTAGATTAGCTAGAGTGGTGTCAAGAATCATACTTTTGGTGAAATCTCTTCAGTCTGTTAATTTCTTTCATGTATTGAGGGAGAACAATAAGGATGTTGACTCAGAA
>APFE030545108.1:102222-116767 GCA_000404065.3 Pinus taeda | reverse complement strand
GGAAGGGTACTACCCTTTATGTGTTAAACATTAACGATAAATTGATAAATAATGAATTAAAAAACTAATAGGTAATGCATACATAATAACCAAATTATTTTTAGAACAAATGGAATAATAAGTCAATCCTATGTAATAGCTCAATTATTTCTAGTACAAATGTCTCAAAGCTATCCACACTATAACATCCATCACTAGCATAATAAATATATATATTACTTTACACAACACTCAATAACTTTGTGGAAAATCCTCCAAATTACATTATCATTGACTAAAGGGACTTTTCAATGCAATATTAAACAAGGTATCACCAAATAATATCCTAATCATGGGTCACGACCCATGTACTACACTTTGGAAATACCACCTTAGCCTATGTTTATTTGCTTTATTTATAAAATGAATAGATATAATATTATACATTTGCCACCCCTGATCAAGGTGAGAGGTGGCTAATAGACCCATTAAGGGGGTCATCATGACAAGACATCTGAAGGAAGTGCCATCGTCTCTCACACACTTGAAGCGCAGGGCGCAGTGGATGTATGCATGGTTAAGACAAGATGGCGGAAGGAAGGTGGCATTGGCATGCACCAGAGTTGGTTGACAACAAATAGTGTTAATAGAGAGGAGGGAGATCGCACAGTGGTGACAACAACGAAGGTGGCACAACGGTTTCGAGAAGACGAAAAGATACAATGGTCCCAAGCACTAGTTAATGGGTATGTTCT
Organism: Pinus taeda; assembly: GCA_000404065.3. NCBI lineage: Eukaryota > Viridiplantae > Streptophyta > Pinopsida > Pinales > Pinaceae > Pinus > Pinus taeda. The sequence goes on along the minus strand of APFE030545108.1, from coordinate 116,033 downwards.
CTATCTGCACTCCATTATGCTTCCCTACATCTAGTTTATTGAATTGGGATTGCATGGGGGCAAGGGGATGGGGAGAGAGAGAATTTGGTGTGGCGGGAATAGATGGGAGGTGGAGGATGGAGGGATTTATCGCAGCTACATAAGCTATGCAGGGATATTACTCCACCTTGGTATTTCACTCTCGTGCATGGGATCTGTTGGGGTATCTCTCCACTTTGGCATTCGCCTCTCGTGAATGGGAATTATAGGGATGGGGAGGGAAGGCTTCTGGCTTAGCAAACCTTGTATACTCTTCTGCGTGGTAAACCTAAGGGGAAAGGGTAAGGTAGCGGCAATTGCATTAGCGTTAAGTCCAGTATGGGTCCCGAAACGAGTAGCGAAGGCTAGGGCATTGAAGAAGATGGGGGTCATGAGAGCGGACGCCAAGCCCTTGAGGGGAGTTAGTAGGGGGGAGGATGTCGAGGGCAGGGGTCCTCCGGAGTTGGGGAATCAACATGTTGGGAAAGCCAGCCACCTAGGTCTCGGTTGGTGACTAGAGTGGGGGATGGTTCGTAAGGTATGGTAGGGATACCTGGTGGAGGAAGGGGCTCAGAAGTTGGGAGGCTGAGATGAGCAGCATCAAGAATTACTGAGGCAAAGTCAGTGGGGCACGGGTCGAGGTCAGCCAACAAGGGGCATAAGGGAGAAGGAGCGTGGCTCCTATAGACTAGGATTCTGGGCTATTGGGCTTGTAGGTGGCCATGCTATTCGAGACCGAAACCACGACCATTGTAGGTGCAGGGTAGGGGGCATGCATGGGTGTCCAGGGCGTCTCGGGTGGGGGTTCCTTGCGCTTGGGGGCTTTGAATAGGATGCATGGGGGGAAGAAATGTTGAATGAGAAGAACCATTGGCTAACGGAGATTATGAAAATAATAGCTTGGAATTCTTGGTTGCTTGTTCCTATAATAGGTAACTCCCCTTGGAAGAAGAGAGCACTGAAGATTGATCCTTGCCAATGACAGCAGCAGGCTAGAAGGCCCTGGTACATTACATCAATGGCTTAAGCAATGAAAGGAAAGGGCAGAGGCAAGAGACCGTAGGATAACGAGGTCGAGGACGAACCGAGCATTGCTGGAAATTTATGTGGGAGGAAACTAGTGGCCTGCTTGATCCAAGAAGAGACATTTGCATATGTGGGTGGCACCAGAGAGGATATCAATAAACATTTGAGCGTGGGGGCATTGGATGTGGAAGATTGAAATGTCCTAGTTCCTGATCTGGGACACACTCACGATAGAGAGACATAATACAAACAAACTCTATACCTGTATTGGCTGCTGAAATTCCTCCTAAGCAAAGCAATGGAACAAATCTCGATGACTGCCATTAAGGATTTTTCAGACTATAAGCAGGACTTTCAAAAGCTGTAATTCCAATTGCAGAAACAGGATGGTCACCTGGGCCATATCGAGGAACACTTCCCATGCCTGTTCTTGCCAACTGAGTTGCCTAGCTCCAGTGCGAAAAACCCTGCCCCAGTTACCTTGGCATCTGTCGAACAGGCGGACTAGAAGGATGAAGTCGTAATCTTTTTTTGATTAAGTTTATATGTGGATAGATTTTACTTTCCAGTTTGCAGTTGTATATATATATATAGAAAGACAACATATTGTTGTGGACATGATAATCAAGTTAATATAGCTCGAATATATAGACTAAGTATTTTTTGATATTAGATGGCTTATGATGTGGTTAGGTGGTCAACAAACTTGGTTTCCCACTGGGAAGGTTGAGACCACCTAACTAGGCTAAGTGGTTGTAACCTCCTTGCATATTTTATAATGAAAAAGAAGGATCTACCAAGCTTAAAAAAAATATTATAACTTTCCCAAACAAAGGTTCCTTGTCTTTTGCTAAATTGGGGAATTGACTTAATGGGTCATTAACTTATTTTAATGGTTCCATCACGTCAAGAGTTATGACACTGGGGTGACTACTAAGTTTTGGGCCCATTCAACTGATCGAACTCTCTCGAACATAGAAGATCTTCCACCTTGAGAAGATCTGATCATTGATCAAATAGGGTTTCGATATGACGACTATGTTGCTTTTCAAACGGTTAAGGTGGAACCACCTGGTTTTCTCCCTTGCTCCTCGAGTCATTTGCATGCCACAAGTCACTGGGGGGTTTCTGCAACCAACCCTTTATGCATCACAATTTCTCCATGCTTTGCTCCCACGTGAGTCAAAATGAATTTTCCAGTTATACTTCATTTGTTTTACTTTATGATTTTATATTGGAAATGAGTTTTCCCCCTACTATTTCAGGTTTGACGCTTCGAAAATGGTCCAACTAACTGAGGTATCCTTGGTCATGAGGTTTCTAGTTTCCACTTCGGCTCACAAGTAAAACTATCACAGCTCACAATTCCATTGTAATTTTCATGGCTCACTAGAGTTAAATAGGTTTGGTTCCTAACCAGTCTTCTTGGTTTCATTTCCAAAGCGCAGTCTTCCAAATTGATGCTAAGGAACCCCCAAGTAAGAACTGAAGGGTTTTTATTTCCATCCATGAGTTTCTTTTGTTATGAATTTGAATTTTGGCCAGTGTATGATGTTTTTCTGCCTAGTTGTAGGGTAATAGACAAGTAGGGTCTTCCATCTATTTCCTATTGTGTTGCCAACTCTTTTCCTGTGATTAAAGAATGGGTCACTCCCATATATCGAACTTACACATGGTGTTCCTTCTTAGGCACACAAGTTTATCCTTTTTCCTCTTCAAGAACTTCCTCCGGCTTATAATGCCTACGACATTAGCTCTCTTCTAACGATTTTCACCCAATGGTTTACTTTCCTCTGTCATAGAGGTCACATAGGGTTTCTTGATTAGGCGAAGCCCCCAGAGTCTCGAGCTTTGAAGCATATTCTATCTTATTTGTCCTGATGATGGACCCCCTTTGGGGTTTGAAACATCGACAGAAGAAACAAAAAACTGTGGAAAATCTGGAACATGCCACTGCAAATAACTACCACAGTAGCCTAAAATCTAACTAGTTTATGTTGTTAATGTTTTTTTGTAAATATTATTATTGTTCTGGGTGCCCTTCTTAGGGTTTAATAATTCTGAATTGATGTATTTTGTAACGACTTCTTCGGCCCAACACTTGAAGTGTCCTTTCAACATGTTTATTCTATGTCTATTAAGTTTTCAGGGTTTTACTTGTAGTGATATGTTCTTGAGATGGAAAATTCCCTCAATGTTTTTATTGGGACATGTTAGATATGCATGCATAAGATTGATGTTTATTTCTCCGTTACATTTCTAGCAAGGGTTTACAAGTATAATTTTCCCACAAGTATTTTGTGTTTATGTTTATGAATCTTTACAAGAGTTTCAGGCCGTAGTTTTACAATTAAACTATATTTATGATTATGAATGTTTACAAGGGTTTCAAGTCATAATTTCCACCAATATATTTTAGAACTATGTCCAGTGAGGACTATGCCCAGGTGGATGAGTACATCCAGCCTAGCTAGGGTGCTAACCCAATCGTGACCAACATCATGCCAATAATCCTTGTCTGATAACGAAAGGGCACACCTACCCTTTTGAAAGTTAAGTTTGTTTCCTCCTATTTGTTCTACTACCGATACTCAATAACAATTAATTCCTTTTTCTTTTAATTTAATGTACTAAAGACTTACTTCAATCTCATGATGTGTATCATTTTCTTTGAAGGATTTTCAAGCAGACTTTCCAGGCAACCCTTTTCACAATAATTTTAGTTCCAAAGAACATTATCCACTGATATTCCTTATGCAGTTATTCTCTTTAAATAAATTCTAGAAAAGAACAGTCATTCAAATATTCTATTCACAACATTATTCTATTATTTCCAATCAAGGAAAACGATACATAAATACATTATTTCCATTCTCCTATTTTGTAACCAAGAACAATTATTTACTAATGAATTATCATATTAACAAGCATATACTATAAATACGCATCTGCAATGCTGAGTTAACTAGAATTTCACTACAAGACCACAACCTCCCAACCACAAGAATGGTGATTACTTCCATTTCTCTCACCTAAGCTTCTTAAGTACCAGAACATCTAATTTCCAGTGATCCCAATAAGGGCAATTCATAGGCATCAAGACCCCAAGGTCCAACCCATAACTCATAGATTCATATCAATCTTGAGCTTTCCACTAGATCTGTGTCCATCTCGAGAGCACCTCGCAAGTAGCATCCAGCCTCACCCTCACAGTGCCCTGTGCAAGTTTTAAAATCATTTAAAAAGTTACCAATGGTCCATTGTAAAAACTCATATGAAAATTTAGAAAGGGTCCAACTTGGATCATCATATGAACCCATAGACCCGTAAAACTATCAACAAGCATCAATTAAAAAGCAAAACAATTTTGCATTTGGCTAGAGTTTATTTCAAAGATCTACATTGTTGTTTCCCATTTAGTTTTCTCTCTTCTTATTTTTTGCAATAACAAAAAAAATCCCTAGTATGATCAGCAGTTTTACTAAAGAAATTATTAAAAATTTTCTTTTGGAATAGAGACTACCCCATTATAAAATTGCCTCATATAGCAGGGATTTTATGATATTAATAATGAAAAAATGTTGATGAGACAAAGTAGTAATATGTTGTACTTTCCATGACTGGAAAATGCAAATTTGCAAATGTAAAATAGGGTTTTGTCAACTTCATACCACCTAGGATGAGTTCTATTGACCTCACCCGACCTAGGATGCATTTTGTGGATAGAATCCCTGCTAGGATGAGCTCAATAGATGTTTTCCCAGACATAATGAGTTTCAGAATAAAAAGTAATTTATTAGATGGTAGTGTTTCATTCTCAATTTATTTTTGGCCACAAATATTGTTATTTTGATAAATCAATATAACTTAATTATTCACTTATATAGGTTAATTATTCAATAGTAATATCTAATGTATAATTTAGCAGATATTTAAAATGCTTACATCTAACATTTAACATCTAATGCCTACAATCTCCCTTATACTTGACTGTAGAGCACCTATTGCCCAATTATTCAAATAATAATAATAATAATAATATGTCTTATCTCGAGTAGTTTGGTGAGCAATTATACTGATGTAATAGTGGCAACCAATCTTTCAAAGTTACTAATTGACCAAAAATTCTTATCACTATTAAAATATATATAGTTTTATAATACTATAAAAAATATTACAAAATATATTTTATAATAATAATCTGAATATATTATATAATATAACAATAAATAATATAATATATTATAGATCTTATTATTATAAATATATTAAATTTATTAAAAGAGTTTCAAGTAATAAATTACATTAATACTATTATAGTGAAGAAGTTGAAATATTTTTAAAAACCCTGCGTATCTAAAGAAAAAGTAAAATATAATCTTAAAATTTAAAAAATTTAAGAATTAAATCACAAAAAATTATGTTATCATAAATAAATAATAAATCATAGTCTATAAATAATAGTAAATTGATATAGAAGTACGTAATATTATTATTAGATAATATATATATTAAATAAATAGCTATTATTAATACTAGGTTATAGTTACTATGGATATATCTGTGACATAAAAGAATTACTATTAATATAAAATAATATTATAATAAATAATTAATAAAATTATTGTAGATTTTCCTTTTAATAATTTTTTCATAATATAATTATTGAATAAAAAATATTTTATAATATATTAGTATCAAAATATATTAATATTATATTTAATGTATCTAAAAATATGGTTAATGTAAAATATTGTATAAATTATTCAAGTATATAATAACACTAATAATAAGTATATTATGCTAATATTTTTTAATTTATATATATATATATAGTATATAAAAAGTTGATTGTATTATTTTGTCAAAATCAAAAATTTATTACATAAGTTAGTTATTCATTATCATTTTACTTTACAACAAATTAGGTGTTTTTGACCATCTACCTACAGAGTAACTAGTCTAAAACTAGATACCTTTTACAATCTTAAATCTAAAATAAGAGTCTATATAAACATCAAACCACGTTATAAAAACATCAAGCCATAAGAAACAAACAATAAACATATGATAACTACGAATAAGAGGATGTAATAGTATCTAAATCTCGTGCGCTAGAGCCAGGTGGAGTAGAAGAGGCAGTGATGCACATAATTTGACACTCAATTTGATCTAGGCGAGTGTCCATCCTTCCCATATGGAATCTCACATTCCTTTATTTTCTCTTCATGTCATCAAGGCCAACGATGATATTATACTGGACTACATGTTTTTCCATAAGAAGTCTTCCAATCATGCTTTTCATCTTCCAATAAAGAAAGAGGGATTGGATATATGTTGAAAATAGCAACAAGAAATGATAAAAATAGAATCCAGAAATTCCAATTTTAATTTTTCCTTGAATTAAAATTGAATTTAGTCTCACCAGCTGCTTGGAAATAATTAATTAATTCATTATGGATTAATTAGTTGGAGAAATTCAAGTTAGAAGTCTTTCTGAAGTCATGCAAGAGTTATCCCTTAAATTAAGGAGATTATCCCTTAAATTAAGGAGATTATCCCTTAATTAAGGAGATAAGATTGAGTTATATTTGATTTGTAATTAGTTAGCTTAGTTTACTGAGTTAAGTCCAATTAAATTAGTTCCAAATTGTTTGAGGAACTAATTGTGAGTTCAGTTAGTTAATGCATGCATGCATCCAACTAGTGTATTCCAGATAACTGAAGATTCCCTCATCAGAAACTCATGCATGTCTATTCTGAGAAAGACCCAATTGAGATTAAAGACAAGGACAGTGTACTATCAGTTGCATGTGTTCTCCTATAAAGGAAACTCATGCATGAAGAAGGAATAAGGTTCCTTGAGGATTGCACAGTTCTGACAGGGTGTGAGATCAATGTTACACTTGGTTGAGAGTCTTCCACTTGGTAACAGGAGGATCACCCAGGAGAAATAGCACAAGGAAATACGAGCTTGGAGGGCAGAGGAGAAGGCTTGTGAGAAGCTTTGATTGCCTGTGAGCATCTAGGAGGATTGTACTGAGAGCTGGCTAGCTGTGAGAGCTAAGGCTTTTTATAATTCTGATGTATTTCCACCTTGTATGATAATACAGATAGTGGGTTTTTTGGCTGAGGCTTTCCCTGAGTATTTTCTGTGTTTGATGTGCATTGATTCTTCTTCTTCTAGTTATATGTGTTCAGCTCGATCTTGCTCAATATTTAAGCTTCCGCAAATTGATAATAGAAGTAGATTATAGTATTTTGCTTTGGTTATATTGCATTATCGAGTTAATCTATAGTCAGATTTTCTATATGGTCTCAGAGCGAGATTTGTAGAGAATTTGTAGAATATTTACATGTTATCGGAGCCTAGTTTATTGGAGCTGTGAACAGTATACGAAGAAGATAATTCGAAGTTTGGAGTTCATAGTTGCAGGTGCAAATCGAATTCATATCATACTTCAAGGTTGGCCAATGGTGTTCTATGGCTTGAGACTCGAGTATGCCTTGGAAGGTAACTCAAATTACATAGCATGGAAAGATCGCATGGAAGCTATATTAGAAGACAATGGCTTGAAGGATTTCATTGATCAAGAAATCCCAAAGCCAGGTTCAACTAAAGCACAAGAGTTGGCTAAGTGGAAGAAGTGTGTGGCGAAGGCGAGACAGATCATCCTTGAGGGAGTTCGAGACCATACTGTCTCAAGTCTCCATGGGAAGGATACTCCATATTCAATGTGGAAGACATTGAAGGACCTCTACCAAAACAGTAGCGACCAGAGGAAATTGGCGCTCAAGGATAAGCTTTGAAGAATCAAGATGGAGAACGATGATACTACTTCCACATATCTGAACAAGCTCACCACTTGTAGAGATGAGCTTGGTAGTGTGGGAATAACTACTTCCGAAGATGATATGGTGAGCCTCACTCTCCTTGGCCTTCCAAAGAGCTGGAATAGCTACCAGGACTCTGTGAATGGAAGGGAGAAACTATCGGATTGGGAACGACTGTGGTCGGATCTGATGCAGGAGGAGATAAAGAGGAGCACTCGAGATGGTTCTTCATCCAAGGACGATGATGAAGAAAATATAGCCTTAGCGAGTAAGGCAAGGAAAGGGAAGGGGAAGAATTCCCATTCCAAATCGAATTCTTCTCATGGAGGGAAGAAGGGTGACAAGTCTAAAGTGAGATGCTTTAATTGTCACGAGATGGGACATTATGTGACTAATTACCCATCGAAGAAGTCCATGAAGGGATCCTCAGAAGGATCGGAAGGTGAGGCATTAGCCTCTCAATTAGAAATGGACTTTACCCTCATCGCATGCATGGTGTCATCGATGATGGGTTGTGTTTGGTATCATGACAGTGGAGCCTCATTCCACATGACCAGTGATAAAATTTTATTCAGTACCTTGGAGGAGAAAGACCTCAAGATGCGCATAGAGATGGGTGACGACGAAAGGTATAGTGTTTCAGGAGTGGGCACGGTTTCTTTTCAAAGGGAGCATGGAGCTCCTATCATCTTGACAGATGTGAAGTATGTGCCTGGACTGAAGAAGAACTTGGTATCGATTGCGATGTTGGAGGACAAAGGCTATGATGTTTTCTTTAGTAAAGGGAAGGCGTTCCTTAGACACATCACCACGAGACAGGTGATGCAGATCGATTCACAAGTTAAGAACCTGTATGCTCTTGAGGTTCAAGATGCATGCAAAGCCTTGAGGAGCAATGCAAATGTTAGAGACTTGGTGGTGGAGAGGGAGAGTAAATTACCTCTCAACATGTAGTCCCAGAAGAAGTCTCAGGCAATTGTGGAGGAGCCACAATTGGAGAAGTGGGCAGAGGGATCACATGTAGTCATACCTCCAAGTGTGAGGTGGGGAGATTCGAAATGATAGTCTCAACAAGGCTGATATTAGGCAGGGTCCATTGAGAGGTTTTATCTCATGGATCGTACCTTGCCACGAGAGCCCAAAGTACATAGTAGAGGGAGGAATCAATGGGATTGATGCAGTCAGAGATCAAAGTGGTAGAGGCTAGAGCAGTTAGATACTGAAGAGCGCAGAGAAGGATTGACAATAGTGTAGAAAGGCAGAGTCAACCGAAGTGCAAATTTTTCAATTGACAAAGGCAATAACAATAAGAGACTTTGATGACAGATGCATCATACTGATTTAGTTTGGATGCTTTTTTGTTTATGGAGTTGTTGGAGCAACAACATTAAAGAGAAGTGTTGCATGCATAACATTCCAAAGGTTCACGATCGGGATTGAGTTGAATTCCTTTCTTGTTGAGAGGGAGTGTTGAAAATAGCAACAAGAAATGATAAAAATAGAATCCAGAAATTCCAATTTTAATTTGTCCTTGAATTAAAATTGTGAATTAAAACAAATTTAGTCTCACCAGCTGCTTGGAAATAATTAATTCATTCATTATGGATTAATTAGTTGGAGAAATTCAAGTTAGAAGTCTTTATAAAGTCATGCAAGAGTTATCCCTTAAATTAAGGAGATTATCCCTTAATTAAGGAGATAAGATTGAGTTTTATTTGAGTTGTAATTAGTTAGCTCAGTTTACTGAGTTAAGTCCAGTTAAATTAGTTCCGAACTATTTGAGGAACTAATTGTGAGTTATCAGTCAGTTGATGCATGCATGCACTCAACCAGTGTACTCCAGATAACTGAAGATTCTCTCATCAGAAACTCATGCATGTCTATTCTGAGAAAGACCCAGTTGAGCTAAATGTCAAGGACATGTTACTATCAGTTGCATGAGTTTTCCTATAAAGGAAACTCATCTATGTAGAAGGAACAAGGTTCCTTGAGGATTGCGCAATTTTACAGGGTGTGAGATCAGTGTGAGTGATCAATGTTACACTTGGTAACAGTAGGATCACCCAGGAGAAACAGCGCAAGGAAATAGGACACTTGGAGGGTAGAGGAGAAGGTTTGTGAGAAGCCTTGTTTACCTGTGAGCATCCAAGAGGATTGTACTGAGAGCTGGCTAGCTGTGAGAGCTAAAGCTTTATGTAATTCTGAGATATTTCCACCTTGTATGATAATACAGATAGTGGGGTTTTTAGCTGAGGCTTTCCCTTGAGTATTCTTCTTTGTTTCATGTGCATTGATTCTTCTTCTAGTTATATGTGTTCCGCTTGATGTTTCTCAGAGCTATTAAGCTTCCGCAAATTAAGTCTAGTTAAATTAGTTCCAAACTATTTGAGGAACTAATTGTGAGTTCAGTTAGTTAATGCATGCATGCATCCAACTAGTGTACTCTGGATAACTGAAGATTCCCTCATCAGAAACTCATGCATGTCTATTCTGAGAAAGACCCAGTTGAGATTAAAGACAAGGACAGTGTACTATCAGTTGCATGTGTTCTCCTATAAAGGAAACTCATGCATGAAGAAGGAATAAGGTTCCTTGAGGATTGCTCAGTTCTGACAGGGTGTGAGATCAGTGTGGGAGATCAGTGTTCCACTTGGTTGAGAGTCTTCCACTTGGTAACAGGAGGATCACCCAAGAGAAACAACGCAAGGAAATAGGAGCTCGGAGGACATAGGAGAAGGCTTGTGAGAAGCTTTGATTACCTGTGAGCATCTAGGAGGATTGTACTGAGAGATGGCTAGCTGTGAGAGCTAAGGCTTTGTATAATTCTGATGTATTTCCACCTTGTATGATAATACACATAGTGCGGTTTTTGGATGAGGCTTTCCCCTGAGTATTTTCTGTGGTTCATGTGCATTTATTCTTCTTCTTCTAGTTATATGTGTTCAGCTTGATCTTGCTCAATCTTTAAGCTTCCGCAAATTGACAGTAGAAGTAGATTATAGTATTTTGCTTTGGTTATATTGCATTATCGGGTTAATCTACAATCAGATTTTCTATATGGTCTTAGAGCGATATTTGTAAAGAATTTGCAAAATTTTTACAATATACTGGTTTTTCGAGCCTTTGATATGCCGAGGATCTAAATCATCTAACCAAATTTCCTGAGTAATTAGAAGTCATATAAATAATGTTTATCTTAGGCTGCCATATTTTCTAGGTTATGAATTTCAGTGTGGATATCATTAGGGACAACCAAATGTAAGGCTTCAACAACCTCTTGGGCCTAAAAGTGTCCATGATTATGGCCCTGGGCTCCTCAACCCCCCTCCCCCTACTCATTAATTTTCTCTCCATGAGGGTGAACAAACATGAGACAATCTAATAGTGAATAAAGAGTATCACATGACAAGAGATGTGTCGATGTTTAATACCCATCTAAACTTTGGTCACAAAGTGTCTAAGAAAGCTAACCCAATTAAAATCAATAGTATATGTACAACTCCAAACCATACAACAAGGAAACAAACAATAACCAACCCCACTATCAAAACATTTCCCCAAACATATTAGTATTATATTTGAATATAATCATATTACTATAATATAATATAGTATAGTAATAATAATAATAATATTATATAAATATTTATAATAAATTATAAAATTAATATAATACTAGTATATTTAACTGGAAAAAATACTCATATCAAATATATTTAATATATTATAAAATATTATCAAACATAATATAATAATATTAATATATAACTATTATAAGATAATTATTATTGGTATATCCAATATTATAATAAAAATATATGAATAAAATTATTTTAATTTTTTTTTAATGATGCTAAATTATTATTATAATGTATCCATGATATATTATAATAAAATATTTATATAATATTAATATAAGAGTAATTTAAATATATTAATATTATTATTGTAATAAACGCCTTCTGAGGCTTCGGTATAATTTTTATTCGGTGATCTATTTAAACGGATTTGGTCTCACGCATAAAAACATTACGAGTCTCGTATATTCGGTGATTCTATTTAAATGCACTCGGTGATCTATATCCTCAATATTTAAATGCATTCGGTCTCACATATTCAAATGCATTCTGAGGCTCCGGTATAATTTTTATACAGTGATCTATTTAAATGCACTCAGTCTCACATATAAAAACATTACGAATCTCACATATTCGGTGATTCTATTTAAACGCATTCGGTGATCTATATCCTCAATATTTAAACGCATTCAGTCTCGCATATTCAAATGCATTCTGAGGCATCCGGTGATTTAAACAGTGGAGTTCGGTTATATAAATCCTCGCATCCAGTGATTTAAACAATCTCGCATCTATATTTAAACAGTCTCGCATATATAAACGGCGGAGTTCGGTTATATAAATCCTCGCATCCGGTGATTTAAACACATTCGGTGATCTAAACACATCTAGTGATTTAAACGCATTTGGTGATCAGTGATCTAAACGCATCCGGTGATTTAAACGCATTCGGTGATCTTGTTACTCTCGCATATATAAACAGCGGAGTTCGGTTCGGATATCAAGTGCAGTCTCGCATATATAAACAACGGAGTTCGGTTTGGATATCAAGTGCAGTCTCGCATATATAAACAACGGAGTTTGGTTCCGGTGATTTAAACAGTGGAGTTTGATTATATAAATCCTCGCATCCGGTGATTTAAACAGTCTCGCATATATAAACAACGGAGTTCGGTTCAGATATCAGGTGCAGTCTTGCATATATAAACAACGGAGTTCGGTTCGGATATCAGGTGCAGTCTCACATATATAAACAGCGGAGTTCGGTTATATAAATCCTCGCATCCGGTGATTTAAACAGTGGAGTTCGGTTATATAAATCCTCGCATCCGGTGATTTAAACAGTCTTGCATCTATATTTAAACAATCTCGCATATATAAACAACGGAGTTCGGTTATATAAATCCTCGCATCTGGTGATTTAAACGCATTCGGTGATCTTGGCTCGCATATATAATTTGAGCTCTCGGTGATCTTGATTCTGGGGCTCGCATTTATAAACGCATTCGGTGATCTCAGTTCTGAAGCTCGCATACATAAATCCAAAGCTTGGAGATCTTGGCTCGCACATCAGGTTCGGATATCAGGTGCACACATTCCGTTATCTTTTTCTTCTAATACATATTTGCTCATATAATTTCAACATCAATATTTCACCACAGTTACCAAAGGATTACCAAGGGCAGACCTAGCACAGTTACTCTACAAGGCCTCTATGAGTATATAGAGTCTTTAGAAAAACGGAGAGAAGAAAGAGAAGCCAAGTTACAAAAAGAGTTAGAAGCCGTGCTGGAAAATAAATTTGCATCTCTTGAAAACACGATCCAAAAACAAATAGAAAATAAAATAGAACTACTGGAGAATAAAATGGAGGCAATGGAGACTAGATTGCATGTTATAGAAAAACAAAACCAAGATACTAACCAACCATCCCAGCAAGGAGACACTGATACCTTAGAGGGTCTTAAAATGAAAGACATGATTAAAGAATTAGAAGAAAAAGTTAATAGCCGCCTCACCCTAAATAGTGTGGTAGATAAGTTAGATATTAAACCAATTAAAGACGAAATGAAAAAATTAATAGAATTAGACCACGAACGTAACAAAAGGACCTTAAACCTTATAATCTTCGGTTTAAAAGAGGAAGAAGATGAGGATACTTTAGCCTTAGTCCAGACAGAATTTACATAATAGATTACAAATTGAAACAGTGTGTCTCACAGAAGCAACAAGGTTGGGGAAATTAGCGGAGAATAAAGGAAGATTAATCCGCATAAAGGTGAGCTCTACTGATCATAAGCACAACATACTTAGTAAAACCTCAAGTCTAAAAGGAACAGGAATATTCATAAATGA
>APFE030545108.1:53182-100174 GCA_000404065.3 Pinus taeda | reverse complement strand
TCAATGTTATTAAAAATAGAGTTAAGGTATTATATTGTAATAATATTATTAAAATATTAATACTAATATATTATTAATAATAACTTTTATAATATATTAATATTATATTTGAATATAATAATAATATATATTTTTTGTGTAAGCTTGGTAGATCCCTTTTTCTATTAATATTTCATGAAAATAAGTTTGATTTCAACAAGACTGCAGGTGGCCTCAACCTTCCCGTAGGAAACCAAGTCTGTTGGCCACCTATCTACATCAAACGTTGTACAAAATTTGAAAAGAGTTTTTCTTACTATTTGTGCTACATTGGCGACTTTATCATCTACATAATTATTGCTAAAAAAATAAATGCTAACTGTCATCTACACAAAAATATACTGATTGGTATGCTTCATTCATCTGAAGAATCAACTAGGGCTGGGGCTTTCGTGCTTGAACTCGAAACTTCACTTCTCATCATATTCTGGAGACTCTGTGCAATTCTATTCAGACTTAGGTTGTTGTGGTACAACTGCATTTGGACAAACTGTATCTCCCTTTGCAGGTCCTCCATACATGACTCGGTTGGTCTATCCTCCTCTGGGTCTTCTCTTTCCTTATAGGTTGCCATAGCATGGGCCAGGATGTTTTTCATGACCCAATACTACTCGATGGTTTGGTGAAACGACGTTTGGTGACCGTTGGTGTTACCTGGATCTTTGACGATTGCTTCTGATTCCTCTGCCTCGATCTCTTGATTTTCAATGTTTGTGTTTAGTTCTCTTTCCCATTCAGAGATAACAGCTTTCACCTCAGTCATGGTTCCTACGTAGTATGTGTTGATAAGGTTTTTCATACTCTCCTTCCCTGTTTTCCTGCCTCTTTGCCTCGGTCCTTTGCTTGTATTCGGTTCCAAGCCTTTCATCTTTTTTTCCGTCTTTCTCGGTCTTCTGTTTCCTTTTCTTCCTGGTTGGTTGCCTTCCTTCACCATCCAATTCTTCTTTCTGCTTTTCACTTTCCTATCCAAGCAGCTTGCCTAGACTGGGGCTTGATGCTCACTAGCATGGTTCAAGTGTCGAGTCGTCAGAGTCCTCTGCACTCTGGTTTTTAAGCTACCTGTAACAGAAACCAGAAATAAAGAATTATAAACCGTCATCAAATTTACCATAGTGAACTCATAATATTTTGTGCTCTGTAAGTTGGTCTTGTAATTAACATCGTTCCTTATGTTCTTGTTTGGATACTCGGCCTGAGATTTGGCATCGATCCTAGGATTCCCCACATACTTCCCCCAATCCTAATGAGACTTCTCAGGAGCAAGTGCTTTCATCCGCTCCATGCCCTGAAGACTGTGGTGACCCCCATCTACACCCATGTTCCCCACTCTCCCCTCAGATATTTGAAGGATAGTAACAGCACCATCTTCTTGGGTGCTTACCATGAGAAATTGAATAGCCCCTCTGTCCGGCTCCCGCAAGACTTCCCTGCACCTCCGACCTACTATAATCCTGACCCTACCACCTAGTTTCCCGGGTTTCTTTCTTCCCTGGGTTTCACCACCCCAGAGGGCAAGACAATGCTTCTCATTTTCCCACCAAACTACAATTCTTATCCTGGTCCACAAAGGTCCTACCCTTCGCCATTTGGTCCCCTCAATGGAGCTAAGCAAAAGCCCACTTTGGGTGTTTTCCCTTCCCGAGTTTCGGCCCCAGTTACTGCACCTTTTTTTGTGTACCTTTTCCAGGTCAGGATCGGCTCTGGATTGAGGAAATGCAGCCTTTTCGACGGGCCGAGGGAGGTGCCAAGGTCAGGTAATACTTCTAGCCTTCCACAATTATCTGTGAAACCTTCCTTCTCTATCCATATACCCATCCTTAACAGCTTAAAGAAATTTTTCCTACAAATGCAATTGAAACCACTTAGGATGAACCTGTTGGCCGCAATTCGACTCTGACTTCTTCTTATACCCCAAAACCTGTCTACCCCAAAGCTAAAATTAGGAGTCCCAACCCCCCTTCCCCAAATGGCGAACCAATCAATATCACCCCAGATTGATAGGCCAATTGCCCAAGAATACTGGGAGGCCTTAACATTTAAATCGACTGGGGACACCATTAAAATTAACCAGTGTTCTTCTTCCAAATTCACTTCAGTGCCTCTTTCTAAATGAATTCTTTGTAGCAACCATTTCATGTTTTCCAAACCAATGTAAGTGAAAGCAGAGAGCACATACCAGGTTTTACCATCAAAATATGAATGTTGCTAAATGTCCTCCAACCCTCGGCTCTTACCACCTTCAGCTGCACGTCCTGCATTTTCTTTATGCATGAGAATACTTCTCATCCTTGCCTTCTTTCCATTTTGTTTTCTTGTCCACCTACCCAGCATGCCTCTTGAGAAGTCTGCCACGTAATTTGTTCCTCTGTCTGCCACCCTTCCTCTCGCATGAGGATCTAGGGATGGGGTTCCACTAACCTTCCCATAAATGTCGATCATTAATATTTTCCTACCGCTGGCTACTCTTGCCGCGAGTTATCTTCTTGTGCCTCGCCACTTGCCAGCTTTCGTGCCAACTATCCTTGCCTTCATCCCTCTGCCCATTGTGCTAACTGGCCATCTGCTCTTGCCTCTGCCCGCCTTAACGAATGTCCCTGACTTGTATTGCCCATTGCTCCACTTCCATTTGCTAGCTCTCGTGGCCCCTGTCCATCCTCTCCTCCCTCTGCCCGTTGTGCCATCTGGCTGGCTTCTCCATCCTCGGCCCAACATGACCTCTGACCATCCTCTCTCCTCTCTAATCTGCAAGGTCTGTCGCACCCCAATCAAGGGTTTTCTCCTTTTTCCTTGTCTATTCTCAGGATTTCCTCTAGACTACTCATGCCTACCATTTGACTTAACTCATTTCCCCTTATATCAAGGTTGCTTCCTACCTATCCACACCCCCAGTTGGCTAAGTTGTATGCTGCGATGTTCCCTGATCTGTGGACATGCATCGAGACAATATAGTCTATCCTTTTTATTAGATTTCCTATTTCCTGGACCAACCGTGTCTTCCTCCAACTTTGGCTTATTTTCTCCCATCTAGTTCCTTGCTGGAGTTTTTTTTACCATTTTTATTGCCAGTTTCTAGTTTCCTTCCACCTCTATTCTCTGAAACCTTTCTCTCCTTGCAATTTCTAGCCCCCACTTCAACGCATAGAGCTCAGCTTCATTATTTATCGCTATACCACAATCCATGGCCTACAAGCAGATGGTATTGCCTTGGAAATCTCTGAACACCGCTCTAGAGTTTGCCGCCCCTGGGTTCCCTTTTGTTTCTTCATCAAAATTAAGTTTAATGAAGTCTTCCTAGGGGAACACAAATATGTTTGGGGATTCGTTGCAAGGAGGTTTCTGTTTCCATGAGTTATTATTCAACATGCTAGGATTTAGGCTTAATATTGCCAATATATGACCTTCCTGAGGGTTGGTTTCCCAATCCTCTCGGTACCAATTCTATGCTAAGATCATTTCTCTGATATTCTGGACTGTCATTCCCCATAATTTTACTATTGTTCCCTTTTCCCCTTTAAAAATTCTTCTATTTCTTTCCTTCCACACTGCCTAGAGTAGAAATCCAAGGGATATTTACCAGGCTCGGTTCATAATGGGATTCTGGCAAGGCTTCCTTCTCCATTTTTCCATTGTTAATTTCGTTCTTGTTTGATCCCTGTCACTAAGGTCGAATAGCTTTTCATGATGTTGCCATAGCACCTTATTGTAACTGCAGGCGTTTAGTGGATGTTCCATTGATTCAAATTGTCCTTCACATGTACAACAGGCCAATGGTCGATGCATCCCCCTTATCTGTAGTTGGTCCCAAGTGAGTGCTCCACCATGCCGGATTATCCACAGAAAGAACGCTATTTTTTTCCATAGTTTTTCCTTGTAGATTTGATCCCATATAGGTGGTCGTTGTTGTTGATGGTGTGCTTCTTGCAAGTGGTATCCTTCTTGTATGTTGAACATCCTTTTTATTTTGTATCCCCGTCTTGTTATATATGGTCCTTCCGATATCATTATTTTTTGAGACTCCATCTCCTTCTCATAGGTTGCCCGCTGAAAAGATTATGGAGCATCCAACCAATCTTATTTCTACTTCCATTTTCTCCATTGTTCCCCTGTGTCCGATCCCCAATAATTTTTCACTATTTGATTTTCAAGGTTATTGGTAAAGTGGCATATTCCGCCAGGTCTGGCCTACTATGTAATTTCTCTCTTTGTTGCCATGCCTCGTTCCAAAATCTGGATTTGTCTCCTCCCCTTATTTCCCATAAACTACGAGTTCTTATCAGTTCTCTATTTCTTGATGCCATGTTCCATATGGCTGACCCCTTTATGTTTTCCTGGACTCTTAGCCTTCCTTCTGTTGATCATGGCATTCCATATTTTTCTCCCCCATATTTCTTTCCATGGGCTTGTTCCTCCCTGAATCCATCTCCACCATAGCTTGGCCCCCATGACCTGGTTTAAAATATAGGGGTCTCTGAGGCCCAGCCCTCCTACTTTTATCAATTTTCTAAGCCAATGCCAAGATAATAATGCCCATTTTTTATCTGTGTTTGGTCCCTGCCACAGGAATTTCTTAAAAATGTTAATCATCCCTTAGCACGTTGTTTTAGGGACAGCTTGACTAGATAATTGGTATATTGGAATCGACTGGAGCACTTCTTTTAGCAATATTACTCGACTTTCTATGTTCAGAGTTTTGAAGGTCCAATTATGCATTCTCCCTTGGATTTTCCCCATAAGAGTCTTCCATTTTGCCACTCTGATTAGATGAATACTTAGCGGGATCCCTAAGTATTTCGAGGGGAGATTACCTATGTAGAATCCCATGATTCTTGCTAGAAAAGCTTGGGATTGGGCTGTTGTATTGAAAACGAAGATGACCGACTTATCTTTATTAATCTCCATCCCTGAGGCACTCATGGAATCATTCAAGATTTCCATCAGGGCTCTCGCTTCCTTGAGGGTTTCTTGCCCAAACATCATTATCTCATCGACAAACTGTTGATGTGTTAACGGAAAATCATTACCCCACATTTGGAAGACCTGTAAATTGATTGCCTTGCACTTTTTCTTTTACATGTCTTCCTAATCCTTCGACAACCAATATGAACAAGAACGGGGACATTGGGTCACCTTGTCTTAGCCCCCTTGTTGCGTTAAAAGCCTTCATCGGGGCTCCATTGATAAGGATTGAGAACGCTAGGGTCGAGATCATCGAATAGATCTAGTTTTTCCATCTATGATCAAAGCCAAACGCTTTTAGGATTCCTTGTAGTTAATTCCAGCTGAGGCGATCATAAGCTTTCGATAAATCTAGTTTTATCATCATGCCTTTAGCTTTTTGACTTTTCAGGGAATGGATCGCCTCTTGAGCCATAAATATTCCATCCACAATTTTCCTGCCTTTGAAAAAGTCGGTCTACTCTTGAGAGATTAATCCAGGTAAGATAGGTTTGAGGCATTTTACCATGATTGTGGCCATAATTTTATATATTACATTATAGATAGTTATTGGTCTAAATCCTTGAGGTTCTTCTGAGTGGTCTGTTTCGGGGATAAGAGCTAGGAAGGTGGATTTTAGGGCCAGATGCATTCTTTTATTGCGTCATGACTCCTCCACTGCTGCCATGATATATTCTCCTATGATCGGCCAAGTTGCCTGAAAGAACTCTATTGTAAACCCATTCGGGTGCGAAGCTTTGTTCTTTGCAAGGCCTTTGATAACATCTTCCACCTCAGACTTAGTGATTTCCCTTAGTAGGGTCGGGTTCTGATCCCTACTCACTAATTGGGGAATCTGTTGAGTTATTATGTTTATATTCTTTGCCCTATCTATATTAGTTTCTATTAACAAATTTTGGAAGTGTTGGACTTGCAGGTTCTCCATGTCTTCCTTTTGAGTGAGGCGATTTCCTTCCTGGTCCACTAGGGAGAAGATCCTATTATGTTGACAATGTTGAATCATCACGTTATGAAAAAAATATAGTGTTCCTTTCCCCCTCCCTCAGCCATTGAATTCTTGATTTTTGTTTCCACGGGATCTCTTCCTGCTTTCTCCTTTCCTCCAATATATTTAGCAGTTGTCCTTCTTCCTCCACTAGGGTTTTAGTTCTTCCATCATTTTTTATCTGTTGTTCCACCTTCCTCATATTTTCCTGTAGAAATTCGTGTTCCTGTTTGATATTACCAAACTCTTCCTTGTTCCATTTTTTTTTTTTTTTTTTTTTTTTACTTTGAGTTCTTTAAGATGGAGTTGGAATGTATGCATTAGGCTTCTTCCTTCTTTCTCACTTTCTTTCCACCATTCCTTCAGTTTCCCAAGGAAAGTCGGATCTCTTAACCAAAATTCTTCAAACATGAAGGGTCTCTTGGTTTGCCCTTGTTTCATATCCACTTCCAGTCTAATCGGCTAATGATCCTAACCCATACATGGCAAGATGGATGCCTCGTAGTATACATCTCTCCTGATTAAGTTTTCAGTTGCCAAGAATCTGTCTAGGAAAGACGCTATTTTCATGTTTCCTCCTCTTCTATTGTTCCACGTGTACATTCCATTGATTGTTGGGATATCAACCAGATTTAGCTCTTCTTGAATGTCCCTAAATTATTCCATTTTTGGTTCCTCCCTTCTAATCCCTCTTTTTTTCTCCTCCGAAGATGTTATCAAATTAAAGTCCCCTGCAATCAACCAAAGCTTTTCATCATGCATTTGGTTTAGGGTCCTTTTGTTTTTATTAAATTTTCCTTTTCTATTGGAATATGTGGTCCATAGACTGCTGAGAGCATGAACCATTCTTTTGTCCCTATGTTTCGGAACCAACCTATGAGGATACGTTGCATCCCTATCCACTAATATGCTTTTACCCCAGCAAGGTTCCAAATTATTGCTATGCCTCCTGCGCTTCCTTTCGCATCCGTTGTTACTACCTCATACCTTGGTTTCATCTTCCTTAAAATATCTTCTAGTTTTTCTCCCATTATCTTAGTTTCTTGGAGGAGCATTATTTGAGGCTTTTCTTTTTTCAATCGATCCATTAAATATCTCTATTTTCCCTGCTCATGTTTACCAACATCTCTCCCATTATCAGTTTCGATTCCTGTAAATTTCTCCTTCCTCTTTTCTTTCCTCTTTTTGCTTTGTTTTGAAATTCCTGGGGGTTTTCTTGGTGCATACCCAGTTGCTTTACGATCTATACATGTCTCTGTCCTTGGTTGGCCTTATATTGTTAGAAGGTCTCCTTGTACAGTTTCTTTTGTTCCTCTGGGGTAAATCTTTCATCTAGGTGCCTCCATTCATTTAAAAATTTCTTTAGAACTTCCTCTTCCAAGCTTAGCTCCTCCCCCTTACTTGGGTCGATTTCCATTGTAGTGGTTTCCATCCCTGCTTGTTCATCTTTATGTGTGAGATCTATTTGAGCTTTCCTCTTTGGTGTTGCTTTTGCATGACTTGAACTAATTTATTTTCCTTTTTCCTGGTAATCCATGAGTTGGGTTTCATTTTCTGTTTCTTCTTCCTCTTGCAATACCTCATATCTGTTTTTACTGCTCGACTGAGATTAGTTGTCTTTTTCTGGGTTTTGGGGTCCCTTTGGTGGCCCTCTCTTTTTCTTAACCTCTTGGAACCCCTCATTTCCTTCTTGTGGAGGTTTCAGTTGTTTTTCTTTTAGCTTTGGGCCTTCCTGGTTCAATGGGCACTCTTTGAATAAGTGGGCATATTCATGGCACCCTCGGCATCTAAACGAGATATGCTCATAGTCCAGGGTCTGTTGCGAGATGTCTTCATGGTATTCTAGCTCTATTGATTTAGGGATGGGCTCTACTATATTCATATACACACATATTCTAGCATAGGAAGTATAGCAACCTATTTTTGTGGTTTTAGCTATTTTAACAAATTTTCCTATTGTGTTCCCAATTCCCTCCAATATTTTTGGGTCCCAGAAGTCCATTAGGAGTCCAAAGAATCGTACACAAACTGGGGCTGCCAAGAATGTCTCTTTATCGGGGTTGTAACATTGTTCCCAGTATCGCATGAACATGCCTGCATCATAATGAAAATAGGGACCATTTTCAAATACTCTTTCTTTATCTTGCAAGCTTGAGAAGATTACCGTGAATAATCCTATGGCTCCCAACTTGAGTTCAATATGGCCTTTGGGTCGCCATTTTTGTTGTATCCACTTGATCAGATCCTTCTCTGTCGGCCACACGCCTATGAACTTGTAGATCATCGCATGGTCCTTCATGAAGCTACAGTATCTTTCCAGTTTGTTCATTGGGATTACAAATATGGGTCTCTCTGCTGCACATGGCAAACATTGCTCCTTGCTTCTAGCCTGCCATCGTGATCCGAGGACTAGACCATTTGTTGGATTAGCTGTTTCTTGGGAATTCGGTTGGTTTTTTGTTTTCTAGCTTGATTCTCCCGCCGTAGCATCCCAATAGGCGGGGATCTCTTCCCCCCCCCCCCCCCCCCTCGCCCATCTACTTCTGTCATCATGTTCTATCTAACAGTTTGCTATATGTCGATCCTGTTGAAGTCATCAGGAAATGCAGGTTCTGACCTTAGGGTTTGGGCATTTCAATAGCACAGAGCTTCTAGGGTTGCAGAGCTCCTTAATATTTACTTGTCATAATATAATAATAATATATATTATAGTATGGTAGTAATAATATTATTATATAAATATTTATAATAAGTTATAATATATTGTATACTAATAATAATAATAATAATGTGCTAAAAATGCCCATGGGCTTTGGATTGATGGTGAATGGGTGCACGTTAAGGCACTCCTTGCGACAGGTCACTGTTCAATACCCCGTGGTGCTACCACCAAAATATAAAAATGTTGTTAAATAATATTATTAAGTATTAATAATAATTTTTTATATTATTATAACATAGTTAGTATTGAAATATATGTAATATAATAATAAAATAATATAGTTCTAATATACCAAGTGTTATATGGTGGCTAGTACCTTCTGCTTAGTTTAAATATAGCTAAACTAAAGTAAAAAATAATTAAAAAATTTCTAATGGATAGATAAATAAACTAGGAGGGATACTACCCTTTATGTGTCAAACACTAATGATAAATTGATAAATAATGAATTAAAAAACTAATAAGTCTTGCATATATAATAACCAAATTCTTTTTATAACAAATGGAATAATAAGTCAACCCTAAGTAATAGCTCAATTATTTCTAGTAGAAATGTCTCCAAGCTATCCACAATATAACATCCATCACTAGCAAAACAAAAACAAAAAAAATTGTTTTTACTTTACGTAGTACTAAACAACTTCATGGATAATCATCCAAATTACATTAGCATTGACTAAAGGGAATTTTAAATGCAGTAATAAACAAGGTATCACCAAATAATTTCCTAATCAAGGGTCACGACCCATGTACTACGCTCTGGAAATACCACCTTAGCCTATGTTTTTAAGTTTTATTTATAAAGAGAATAGACATATTATAATACCTTTTCCAAACAAAGGTTCCTTGTCATGTACTACATAGGGGAATTGACTTGATGGGTCATTAACGTATTTTAATGGTTCCATCACGTCAAGAGTTAAGACACTAGGGTGACTGCTAGGTTTGCATTCTGTTCAACCGATCAAACTCTCTCGGACATAGAAGATCTTCCACCTTGAGAAGATCTGACCATTAATCTAATAGGGTTTCCATCTAACAATTATGTTACTTTTCGAATGGTTAAGGTGGAACCACCCAGTCTTGTCCCTTGCTCCTCGAGTCCTTTACATGCCACAGGTCACTGGAAGGCTTCTGTAACTACCCCTTTCTGCATCACAGTTTCTCCATGCTCCACTCCTAGTTGAGTCAGAATTCATTTTGTAGTTATACTTCATTTGTTTTTCTTTACAGTTTTATATTGGAACTGAGTTTTTCCCCTGCTATCTCAGGTTCGACGCTTCGAAAACGGTCCAACTAACCAAGGTGTCCTAGGTCATGAGGTTTTTAGTTTCCACTTCAACTCATACGTGAAACTCTTGCAGCTCAAAGTTTCATTCTAATTTTCATGGCTCACTAGGGTTAAACAAGTTTGGTTCCTAACCAATATTCTCGGTTTCCCTTCTAGAGCACAGCATTCCCACTTGGCACTGAGGAACCCCCGCGTAAGAACTGAAGGGTTTTTATTTCCATGCATGAGTTTCTTTTGTTTAATGACCTTGAAATCGGATCAATCAACATCCTTTAACATTTTGCATTCATCCCCTATAAAGCCAAGTGTCTAGTCAATTTAACGTCTTAAATTGCTCTACATAAATTATCAATCTGGGTATCGTAAACTGATGAAGTGTGGTGCACCATATGTGCTTAGTTAACCTTTTTTCTTACTTCGTTGTTTTATAGTTTATGTTGTTTTGGGGTTTTGTTTTTGTTGGTCTCCTAAAGTGTTTAATGCAAATAGAAATCCTAGTCTAAGGTTTTAAGAATACTTTTAAATATCAAGTATGGATGTAGAATTGAAGACAAGATTTATGCCTCTTATGGTGATTGCCAAACTTATCACTTCAAAAATTGCAAAACATGCTATTGATAAAATCAGAACTTGAATAAAAGTGTAAATATGCAGCTACTTAAATCAAGCAAAAGATGAAGTATTGAACATGAGGTTATTGTCTCTGTTGTCCATCTAATTACAGAAATAAAATCTAAACTACTGCACTCAAAACCAAAATTACAGACTAATGAAAGCAAAACCAAATTACTTCACTTATAATCCGATAGCTCACTAATTAACTTCTCGTGTTAAGCCATGGCATCGGAGATAACGTCAAATAACATGAAGCATTGATATCTAAATTACCTACTTGCATATTAATGAAAGCAAAATCAAATTACTTAACTTATAATCTGATAGCTCGCCAATTAACTTCTTGGTTTAAGTCATGGCACCGGAGATAACATCAAATAACATGAAGGACTTGATGTCTAAACTAGCTAATAGTAGCAAACAAATCTCACTAGAATCAAAGCATAACAACTGAAATTTAAAAGCTAAAAAGTTCAATGGAGAAGCAAATCTCAAATCACTACTTGATGCAAAAACTACATTAAAAAGCTTGAGCAAAAACTAATAAGCAAATACAAGAACATGTAAAGAAAAACTAATCTACAATCAACCGGTTGAACACACTTGCATGAATTAAAATTGCATGAATGGAAAATCTAAATTATCAAACTTGAAAGCAATAAAATGACATACATGAATGAAATCAAAGCAAAACTACAAATAAAATCTACTCTACCTTACATTCTAATGTGCTCCATGACATCTACTTCACATCTCCTTCCATGTTGAGCACATCAAAGCTTTATTCAAATTCTTCAAAATTACAAAGTACAACAAAGTTCTCCAAATCCATCAAGGAAGAACTACAAACTCCAAGCTAAAAAACTAAAAATCCAAGCTAACAAATGAAGGAGAGAGATCTCTTATTTATAGAAAAAGATGAGAAGCCATCTCATTAATGAGAGTCCATGAATCTCTCCCTCTACCTCTAGAGTCCTAATCAAAATAGGAACTAATAAGACACATGTCTTCTTAGAGTTTCAATACAATTAGGAAATGTGACACATATCCTCATGATCACATGTTTCTCTCCACTCAAATTCGAATTTGGCCTTAAGGTGCCACATAAATGTCTTCTAGAAGCCTCCTTTTGACCTACACATGTCAACAATTTCAACCCACTTGGTAGGTATAAGCATATGCACATTATTTTCTAATTTTTAACCACAAATTCACTTAAAAAGGCTAAGAATTAATAATATTTGGAAAAACATAAATGTGGCCCAATGATGATGAAAGTGGCATTAATGTGGTGACATAGTAGTGAAATGGAGGTGATATAATGGACATAATAGTGAAAGTGTAATGGAAATGAATGACATTTTCAAGACCCAACATACCCCCCAATTGAAGCTATTGCATGTCTTCATGCAATATATATTACATTAATTCTTTTGATCCTTGAGCTTTGGCTTAACTTTGCTTGATATTATTTGATAACTTCATATTTCTACAAAGTGTTTTACTTGAATTGCAACATGGTTGGTTCTTGTGTTACAACCATTTTTTTTTTTTTTTACATTCTATTTTGATCTTTGAACTTTTCATAATGATATTTTGATTATTGTTGCAAAGTATATCTTTATTGGATTGCATGATGGTTGGTTCTTGTGTGACAACCATGATTTTATTTGTATCTAGTTTATCCTTTAAGAACTTTTTGAAAAGCCATTGTATGCTCATAATAGCAATGTAATGGTTAATATATGTTGGAAGTATGTGGGCTCCTAAATATGATATGGACATGGCAAAATATGAATATGAATCTATTCCCCCCTTCCCCCCCCCCAAACTAATTGTATTGGCAATTTTATGAAATGAGAAAGAGAAATGTTTTTCCAACAATTATCATTCTAGCTTTTTATGGAATTCTATGGTCAAAAGTTAGAAAATGACGTACCTTAACTTACCCTTTGGAATGGATGAGTTGTATGTGTAGTGGCTACAAAATTCTGATCATATTCTTCTTCAAGTGGCTGAACAAGAAGAGTCATGGATAAAGAGTTAAGATGACTTTTTATTGCTTCTACTAAAACTTGTTGAATCTGCTCCAAAATGCTTAAAATAATAGTCTTCACGTCTTCAAAACTCATTGGCACAATTCCTACTATGTGAAAAAGATGTTCTGATGTCGAACATAGTAGGAAATTGTTGACTTAGTGACCATTAATGGATGCCACTAGTCAACACGAGAACTCTCACCATTAATGACAATGAGAGTCAAGATGCCCAAACACATCTTGCTAGGTACGAATGAATTTGTCGATGTCGAGTCACCTAGAAGATCTGACCAACAAGGGACATTAATATATTCCCATTGTTTGTCAGCATGAGAACTTTCCATTAAGACATGCAGGCCTCAAGGTGTCTTTACAAGGAACTTAGACTCAAAGGACTATGGACTCAATAATTTGCATTGAAGCAGGGCTTATTTGCAAAATGAAAATGACAAGAAATGAAAGATGAAAATGGAAGATAGCAATGGAGAGTAGAAATGGAAATGGGCAATAAGCATGTGAATGAGCCTCTTACTTTTATTTGTGGGTTATGAATGGAGAAACAAGGTAATGGAAAGTGGATGTGAATGTAAATGGAAAATATGGAGGGAAATGAGGTGTATGGTTTATTATGAAGTATGGATGTGATGGAGACAATGGTATCTGAAAGTTTTTCAAGTATTTGGATCTGATTTTGTATTAGCATATTTCCTCTTTGTTGTTGATCATCCTCTTATGAAACAATTTGGTCTCTTAGAGAGACACCATTCACTTGTAGTCATTTGTCCTTCCTCCTAAAACCTGCAAAAAAAGATAATACTTATTCTGCAATGGAATGTAAGATTATCAAAGGACAGAGATGACCAATCTCTCTAGTTATGATATTTACACACAACTAAGAATTTGTATTAATGAAACTAGTTCTCAAAGGAAAAATCAAAAGAATTTATACCTGCTTTGGAATTAGTGCCTCAAGTTGAATGTTGCTTCTTTTCAGCAATTTATTTCATTATTTACCATTTCAAACTCTAATGATGGATTCCTCATTGTGTAGATCTTGTTAAGATCTTTCCAATCATACTTGAATCATCAAAATCCGATTTCGTATGAGAAAGGTTGATTTGAAAAATTAGGTTTTTCAGCTGCGGAATGGCCTTAGCTGCGGAATTACTTTAGCTGCGGAATGTGCACAATTTCTGTAGCTAAAAATCTTGAATAAAAATTTAGCCATTCATATTTCATTGTCAGTCTAAAATTAATCAATACCTTCAGAAAAGTGAGCAAATAACTTATTCATTTCATTGATTCAAAATTGTTTTTTTCTTAACATGCGGCGACTTAGTGATAACACACACCTTGACTTCCCTTTGATTGGGTCTTTTTATTGTTTTGGATCAAATGGACAGGTCACCACCCATGTACTAACAATTTCCCAGCTACCCATGTGGTTTGTTTCGTCTCTTGACACCTATAACCTATAGAAGTATGAAAATGGTTGCGGAATTGCTAGTTAGCTGCGGAATTAGGCTGCATTCCATAGCTAAAAGACAGCCAACCATCAGTTTTTTGATTTAAGTTATTGGAAAAGAGATTTTATGCAGCCAAGTACCAGGGAGAAAGAGAGCCTAAGATCACAACTGGTGCATAAGACCAATTATTCATGATCTGCTATATTTTTTTAATTTTCTTCACTATATGTCTGAAAAATAAAAACTTTGTAAATGGTATATGAAGCAAAACAGTTTTAGTGATGAAAATATATCATAGTAATGGAAATGTATGATCTTTTCAACAGCTTTGATGACTCCTACAATAACCGTCTGACACATATCCCTAACTGCAAAACGACCCAATGGAGGATACTCAGCAAAGGATTCGACAACCAGCAAACTTGACAGCAATGTGGTAAGTGTGGCAATGTTTTTCAACCACCTTTCTCCATGCTTTGGCAGTTCTGTTACTACTACAATAGAAGTCTCAATCACTGAAAACTTTACATCCCATTGTTTACTTCACTCAACCCACAAACCATGTGAAATAGAATTCAAAGAAGTGCATATGGGTGGATCTGGAGATTATTTCTGACCTAACAAAAAAATGTTTGAGATCAGCATTAACAAT
The DNA here is from genome assembly GCA_000404065.3 of Pinus taeda. Classification (NCBI taxonomy): domain Eukaryota; kingdom Viridiplantae; phylum Streptophyta; class Pinopsida; order Pinales; family Pinaceae; genus Pinus; species Pinus taeda. Next base: position 85,409 of record APFE030545108.1, on the reverse strand, counting down.
TACCTAGGATGCTACTCGTCTACACAACTCTACACTAAACCCGTTTCTGGAACTAACTGAGAGTGATCTAGGTCTGTCTGTGATGTTCTCTTCCTTCAACTAATTGATACACAGGTACCCTTTATCAGTCCAAATAACAAGTCCATGTAAGTGAAAATCGATGAGCAATTCCCAGGCTTCATTCTATGATGATAATCATGGAAATCAGCTCCTCCATACAACGGGAATAATTTTGAAATGCTCCAAGGAAATCAGCTCCTCTACAGTTTCCAACACTTGCAAATTCATCCATATACAGAGATAGAGTTGCAAGAGATTCAACCAAATAGACCACAACGTCCACGAAGTATGAGTTAAAAATGGAAGGCGTGAGGCATGGCATGAGGCATGGTGGAGTCTGAGTTAAAAGTGGAACAACATAGCCGGACCTGATCCAATCTCTGCAATGTGGAAATAATTAAATGAAAAGAGTCGTATGATTTTTGGATACGTAATGTAATCAGTCGTTAAAACAAATCAGTTTGGAAGAGTCATAGTCGATACGTCTTGTTGTTAAATAGGTGTTAATCTGAAGTAATAGTGAAGTATGAGTTAAAGAAGCAGTCATAATTAATCTTCAAACCGAATTTCCCTTAGGCCATGTTAAATCAACAACTTGTTAATTAATTCAAATCTGTTTTTCTTCATGCGACAGGCAAAAAGAGGCTTCAGAGAACCAAGAAATTCTCTCAAACCGCCACGAATTTCTTAAAACGATTTTTTGAGTTATCTAGTTGACCCTATTGCTGAAAAAACCCATGTTTTATTTTTCCCAAATTCGTCTTCGTTTGGCTAAATCGTGCAGTTAAAGTTTGACATTTTTTTTTTTCTGTTTTGCGTTTTTCCTAAATTGTTTTGGTTGAATTTCATTTGCAGGTCTATTATTTATGCTTATTGATTCCTAATGGTCGTGCTTTTGAAATTGTTTGTAGTAAATGAAATCTAATTTACAGGCAATGTAGTACTCGTGTGCACGATCAGTTGACAAACCCAGGCACCAACTTCCTTTATTTGATCAAAATTGTTTTCCCACTCAATATTCTTCAGGTTAGTATCGAACTCATGGTCTCTTATAGCCAATTTTGCACCAGTTGAATGACAAATTTACTTAGAGTTTACACCACATTTCCAAATCAAAACACCAGCAAGTGCAACATCAATATTTATTATTTTTCTTGCAGTTGCTGAAGCACCAAATGTAGCTATAGCTTCCATACTAGGAGTAACCTCACGATAGCCAGGACGACCTCCAGGCTTTCCATCTAAGCCACCAACTGGGAACCTACTGCCAAAAGGTCTTGTTGCCAAATCATCTTTGAGATTGTGTGTTACTGCATTTACCTTCCTAAGCTCCTTTTCACCATGGGCAAAATGGCACTTGTACCCAAATCAACATCTAATATCAGTACCAAAATTACCACAAAGAATGCAGGTTTCTATTAAGGCTATAGTGGAAACTAGGATTGGAAATAGCCATAGGTTATTTCCTTCTCTTTCTCTGAAATTGTGATATTTTATAAATTTGATTAATGATTTTCAATTTCAGGCAGCAAAGACTTCAAGGTAAACATGCTAAAAACAAGATTTTGACTGAGGTCTTGGGCTGATTTTTTATCGATCTGAGCTGGTTGACTAGGATAGGATCCATGTCGGGACAATTCCGGAGATGCCCATGTGGTTGGTTTCTTCATTGGATGCCTGTAACCTGCTAAAACTTGGAACTAACTTAGCTGCAGCATCAGGCTGCATTCCGCAGCTAATTTGCAGAATCTTATTAAAACAAGCCACAATGTTTTGAGGACCACTACAAACCATAACCAGTCAATCTTGGACAATTGAACCTATCAAAGCAGTTGGGTTTCATTTTTTTTATTTGTTTTTTTATTGAATCAAATGAAATGATAAATTTTATTTTGTCCCCTTTTTTTCTTTTTTAGCATAACAATTCTTTTTCTGATCCTCTAGATCACACAAAGTGCAGAAGGAGAGCATACTCAAGAAATTGTTAATTTGTTTTTAGATGTAAGAAATAAGGTCTCCTAACTACACTTCCCCAGCAACGACGCCAAAATGTCTAGTCAATTTAACGTCTTAAATTGCTCTACATAAATTATCAAATCGAGTATCGTAAACTGATGAAGTGTGGTGCACCATATGGGCTTAGTTAACATTTTTTCTTACTTCGTTATTTTATAGTTTATGTTGTTTTGGGGTTTTGTTTTTGTTGGTCTCCTAAAGTGTTTAATGCAAATGGAAATCCTAGTCTAAGGTTTTAAGAATACGTTTAAAGATCAAGTATGGATGTAAAATTGAAGACAAGGTTTATGCCTCTTATGGTGATTGCCAAACTTATCACTTCAAAGATCTCAAAACATGTTATTGATAAAATTAGAACTTGAACAAAAGTGTAAATATGCAGCTACTTAAATCAAGAAAAACATGAAGTACTGAACATGAGGTTATTGTCTCTGTTGTCCATCTAATTACAGAAATAAAATCTAAACTATTGCACTCAAAACCAAAAATTGTAGACTAATGAAAGAAAAATCAAATTACTTCACTTATAATCCGATAGCTCGCCAATTAAGTTCTCGGGTTAAGCCATAGCACCGGAGATAACGTCAAATAACATGAAGAATTGATACCTAAATTACCTACTTGCATATTAATGAAAGCAAAATCAAATTACTTTACTTATAATCCGATAGCTCGCCAATTAACTTCTCAGGTTAAGCCATAGCACTGGAGATAACGTCAAATGACATGAAGAATTTTATGTCTAAACTAGCTAATAGCCGCAAACAAATCTCACTAGAATCAAAGCATAACAATTGAAATTTAAAAGCTAAAAAGTTCAGCAGAGAAGCAAATCTCATATCACTACTTGATGCAAAAACTACATTAAAAAGCTCGAGCAAAAACTAATAAGCAAATACAAGACATGTAAAGAAAAATTAATCTACAATCAGCCGATTGAACACACTTGCATGGATTAAAATTGCACGAATGGAAAATCTAAACTATCAAACTTGAATGAAATGACATACATGAATGAAATCAAAGCAAAACTACAAAATAAAATCTACTCTACCTTACATTCTAATGTGCTCCATGACATCTACTTCACATCTCCTTCCATGTTGAGAACATCAAAGCTTTATTCAAATTCTTCAAAATTACAAAGTACAACAAAGCTCTCCAAAGCTTTCCAAAGCCATCAAGGAAAAACTACAAACTCCAAGCTAAAGAACTAAAAAGCCAAGCTAACAAATGAAGGAGAGAGATCTCCTATTTATAGAAAAAGATGAGAAGCCATCTCATTAATGAGAGTCCATAAATCTCTCCCTCTACCTCTAGAGTCCTAATAAAAATAGGAACTACTAAGACACATGTCTTCTTAGAGTTTCAATACAATTAAGAGATGTGACAGATATCTTCATGATCCCATGATTCTCTCCACTCAAATTCGAATTTGGCCTTAGGGTGCCACATAAAGGTCTTCTAGAAGCCTCCTTTTGACCTACACATGTCAACAATATCAACCCACTTGTTAGGTATAAGCATATGCACATTATTTTCTAATTTTTACCCGCAAATTCACTTAAAAAGGCTAAGAATTAATCATGTTTGGAAAAACATAAATGTGGCCGAATGATAATGAAAGTGGCATGAATGTGGTGACATAGTAGTGAAATGGAGGTGATATAATGGACATAATAGTGAAAGTGTAATGGAAATGAATGACATTTTCAAGACCCAACACCAAGAACATCCTCTTTCCAAACGTTACAAGAATTATGGGTTAAACAACTCAAAATCCTAATTTTTAGCCCCATCGTACTTAGCCTTCATGCAAATTGCACTATTGCAAGTTTAACACAGAGAAACTGCACTGACCAGGGCACGTTGCCTTCACTACAGGTGAGATGGCCCCTGGAATTTGGTAAAATTAAAAAATGATTTTGAATCTTCTCTTTCTAGAAGCTTCCCGAGTGGTTTTAACTATTTACTATTGAATTAGATCTCGAACTCCTACTCTTGAGGTATTATCTCTTATCCCTGGAACTTATCCTCCCTCTAATGTGGATCTAAGTCCTAGAATGGTAAATCCCGTACCACCTTTTTTACCCTATAAATTCACTACCTCCCATAGAGTTTGGGTTGTCTTTTGGAGACTCTTAGTTATGCCCTCATGCTATTGCTTCGTGCCTAGCAATCCATTATCCATCCATGCACTTAAGTTGTGATTGAAGGCTTGCTTTGTGGCAAAGAAAGGACAAGATAGTTTAGAGACAATCTACAAGGTCAAGATCTGCAAAGGTTGTATCTTCTCCTACATTCATTAATATAATAAGTGCTTTATTTTCCTATACTTATGTCTCATTTATGCATATGTAGAAGAATGTCTCTTGACTTGATGTTTAGAGATGTTAGTATATGTTATTTGTATGTTTTGGTTCTCTTGCTTATTTTAGTTGTTTGCACGTTCCACTTTTAGCATTTGGATTTGGAGCTAGAGTTTACAAGCAAGGAGAATATTAGAGCTTGTGTTGGATTCTAGGTAAGTATTTATTCCAATTCTAAAATCTCTAAGGAAAACATAAGTCTTTTTCTCTTTGTTGTTTCTAGATCAAGCCACTAGATCTAGGGAGTTTGCTTCTGTCTGCAAAAGGAAATTATCCATCAAATAAATACCTTAGCTTATGTTGGTTCTTCTTCTAAAGATTCTTCCTCTTCTGCACTTACATATCTTGCTTTTGGTTCTCTCTACAAACCAGTCTCCATCATGGCCATTCTTGCCTCCAATCGATGAATTGCCTGCAATACTTCTCTATTAGCAGCTTGTCTTTTTCTTTCTCCTCTTGCACCTCATCTAGCACCTCGATCAATTATGGGTGGCATGATTTATTTTGTTCTTGAAGGAGACACAAGGTCTACTCTGATACCACTTGATGCATGTTGGATGGTGTTGTCATTGATGTCAACCCATGGAGTTGATTGGGTTTGACTTTGACTAAAAACACCAGTGATTGATGTCAAATGGTTAATAAACGCTTATTAATAATTGTCACATTACATCAAGATGGTAATTATATTGTTGGATGGTTGAAAACCCAAGTCCTAGGGTTTGGGTTCCCTGGACTAAGGATGTACCCTAACCTTGTTGAGGTATTTTGAAGGGTCAAACCATTGAGTTTTTATTTAATATCTAGGTCATTATATTCTCCTCAAAGATATGTTTCTGTTGAAATGTGGTACACCCCGTGGTTCCTTCTAGTTTGAGAGAAAATTGAGTTTAAAGTTGAAGACCCAATTTTGTGGGCTAAAGCCCCAAGGGGTAGTGACATGACACCTCCTCCTATGGTTGTCAATATATGACATTTTTTATTCCAGTAATCTCACCACGTATAAGTTACATAACTCGAAGATCCAAATGTATTAAACCAATCATTGACTTCACACTCGGGTATGACCATATGCACTAAACCAATCATTGATTTCAAATTCTAGTAGAATTAAAAATATTTCTAGCCATAATCCATCAAACAAATACTTAAATAAGGTTATTATGGGTTATTTATTCTATTGAGTGGACAATTCAACCCTTCACTAACTCAATTCCTAATTACAAAGGGTATATGGGCTTTCCTTAAGGCCTGAGTTGATAATGCTAATTAAACAAATCATAATAATTAATAATAATTACACTTCCTAAAATTCCTCCTCCAACTTTTACGTGAAGCCCCTAAATAATCCTAATCAAACACTATAAAATAATATCTAATGCACTCACAACAACTAACTCACACTTAACTCTGAAATTTTCGGTGGTCTGAGGAAAATTATCTGAGGGAAAGTTTCGCCCTTCCTAAGGCAGTTAGGGCTTGTCACAAACAACAATTTGATAGGGCCTATCTATTAAAACATATTACCCTGAACTCTCGTCCCTGAGGTAAGCCTTCTTGTTGGTTTTGTGTTTTATTTTGTATTTGTTGGGCATTTTTTGTGAACTAACTTTGCGGCTAGGGCATTAAGGTACAATTTTTTGAACAGTCACCAAGCGGCATCCCTTCCAACGCTAGTTCTATGGAATTACTTGTTTGTTAATCATACCAAGGGATGTAGAACTTGCTCAAAGGATTTTGAGACTAATATTCACTAAATTTTGTTGGACTACTCACATAAATTGTGGGTTTTTGTAGTGAATTTCTGAGTTGATATGAATAGGAAGGAACCCTAAAGTGGGCCTACAACTCATATTTCTACTAAAGAACCGATTGTGAAGGGTTTTGAAGTATACCTCTGTGTTTGAGCTTTATCCAAGGATTATATGAACCTAACAATGATCTAGACCATGCAAGCTTGTGTCCTTGGGAAACCACTGAAGTCTCTAGCAAATTCTAAGGGTAAACAGATATGTTGTGGCATGCACTGAACCACTAATCAAAGAGGTTGAAGGACTGATACTTAAATAATTCACTGTGCAAAATATTGAGACTGATGTTGCCTTGTTTTCGATGTTATTCTTGCAAACCTTAGAACAATTATTTGGCATTTTAATATAACCTCTGTAATATGATGACTTTTTGGGAGCAGTAGTAACACTAATGACATAATGGCATTCACCATCACGTGTTAATAATTGTGATAATAGTCCTCAAGTGTATAGATAGATTTGACAGAGACTTAGAACCTAAGTGATGTGACAATCTAAGATATTACAGCTAGATATGACACAGTGACTTAAAGACCTAGGACTGTAATTACAGTGGCATGTGTAACCTACAACACATTAATAAGAAGTACAACAACTAGACAAGATGAACAATGACACAATAACCCTATGTAGTAGTGCATGATAATTTGTGTTAACATAGTTGCATTAAAGTCTTTTGGCCTCTTGACTGCAAACTTTTTATAATGATTGTACCTTGACTGTGACTTGATACATTGACCTACTTGACATGACAATGACTATGAATTTGTACCAACAGTGACCTAAGTTATGATGGCCATCTATGAAGTAGCAACACCTTTGGATTATGCTATGCAGAGAACTTGATCCATATACTATATGACTTTTGTAGTATCGGTTATTGAGCTATGACATAACTGAGAAGTGTGAATTGGCTTAAGACCTAGCCATAACTAATGGACCTGACAGTAAATGACTTAGCAATGACATATGGTTGACTATATTAATAAAACTATTATGATTGTGATGTGAGACATTGACACACTTAGATCCAACCTATAGGTTGCAATAATACTTGACATAGTGAGTAGGTTGTCTATGACAAATGGTTGACACTACAGTAATACTTGACATAGACTATCATGACCTAGGGATTTGTCTTGTAGTGATGACTTAGAGAGTTTACAGTGACACAATTGTAGCCATGTAGGGCAACAGATCTTTGAGGGAAATATCATCTTGTTGTACAACTTGTTGACATGAAGATGGATAGAAAGGCTTAGACATATGTTGGTAGCTCTTCATGCAAATATCTTGAGAGCATTAGTAGCAGGCTATAGGGATGACCTGAGGCATCTTGGACTATGCCATTATCAGACATTCAAGTTCAACATTTGCAGCAATACAAAGTGATTGGTTCAAGGATGTTTGGTAGCCAGTTTGTGAGCTTATGAATGCTTATCTGTATATGTGAGCATTGCAGTTGAACAACGACAACGATATGCAATTGAGCAGTAATAGTGAAGTGTAGTTGTCAGAGATAGAAGTGACAGTGATGTGTAGTGACATGTAGTGTTAGCCAACAGTTGTGCAGTGATTTGTAGTGACTCTGATATACAATGTGCAATGACAGTGATGTGTAGTTGAACAGTGACAGTCTGATGTGTAGCATTGTGTAGTGATCAGTTTGTGAGAACAATGGTCAATGGCTACCAGGATTTGACATTTATTCCACATCTTTCTTACAATTATTCTAAATTGATTTAGAGTAAAGGGGATCTAGTCTGAAAATTGTGAAACGTGATCTACCGACTCTTCTGGGTGATTGGAGTTGTTAGTGTCTTTCAGTCCTATCAGTCACCAATGATCAAATGTACTCTTTCAAAATTGTTGATTAGGGTCCTAGGTCAAATTTGTATAGTTTCAATAGCTTTTCAAATAAAAATTTGGTCACTAGTTAGTAAGTCTAGGTCATTGCTACTCCCTCCACCTATTCATAGCCTTCATCACTCTTCATGGTCATGTCTTCATTCAAGTGTCTTAGGTCATGAAATGATTAATATGTCATCATTTAGGTCATGGTCTAGGTTTCCACTTCATTTGCCATCATAATGCCATTTATTTAAAGCAAAAGGAATCATGTTCATCATTTGAGTCATCATTAAAGGGATTTGGCATCTTAGGAACAAAAGGAATAAAGGTAAAGGTAACATTTCATTTCAAATAAGATCATGATGCAGTCACATCACATCATTTCTCAAAATGATCAATGATGTCACCTCCATGACTTAAGAAAAAATAGACCTCCAACTTATAAAAGACCATTCAAAGCATTCCAATTGTTCATTTCACTTTCATAATATCTCTCTCCATTATAAAATATCATTCCAATCCTCAGAAGATCGAATTATTGCCTCGAAAGTATCATTCTCTCTCCCTTGTTGCGTTTATGGCATCCTTGTTGCGCTTCTGGCCAAGGTGTTGTGGTTTTAAAAGGGAGCAAAATAATTTGTTGCAGAGGTTATCTTCATCAAATTACAAGTCCATCACATCATCAACAACTAAGTGGGTGTCATTCACTCCTCCTTCATCCCTCTTTGCTTCAATTTCATCATATAGCTCACTAAATCACCCTCTCCTAGGACTTTGTTGCGTTTTTGGTATCCTAGTCATTTTTCTTCATTTGATATGGTAAAACCCTAAATATTATGCTCAAACACCCTCCCTCATATTCCATATACCTCCCTTTACCTTTTCCCATGCCCATTTCCCTCATTTCCCTCACTTCCCTACAAACCCTAGCCTATACTACACTTTCAAGGCTAGGACTGTGTTTTCAAGTTTTTACCCTTTTCCCCTCATTCATTTTCCAAATTTCCACCTCCCTACACTCCCTAACATCTATCCCTAGACTCCAAAATTTCCCCAAGAATTTAGACAACCCCTAACCCTTTCATTTCACTCCTCTACAAGATAGTTCCAAATCCCCTGTTTTCCTAAAACCAAACCCTAATTTTTCCCTCTTACTGAGATAAGGTTTTATCATGGAGGCAGAGACCACACCCAGTGACAAGAAGAAGTATAAAGGAGGGCAGATAGTCAGGTTTGAGCCCACCAAAGTCCAAGAAATCATGGCTTCACCATCCCTCAAGAAATATTTCCAAGATGTGGGTTGCCTTTTTTTCTGTGAGAAGATCCAAGAAGTAGGTTTCAATGTCAACTTGACAAGCATCTTCGCCACCAGTTTTAGGAGGGATAAGGCCAGCATAACAGGGGTTGACTTCACTATTTCAGCAGAGGTCATTTCCATAGCCACTAGGATACCTAACCATGGAGAAGTCTAGTTCAAAGGGATGGACCTAGATGTTGAAAATTACAAAGCATTTTTTAAGCTACCTTACAAAACTGCTCCAAAGCACATTTTTCCCTTCAGACACTTGCTTGACAAGTATGCTCCTCTTATGAAGATTATCATGAATTACTTCACATGTGAGGGTAGGTTTTCAAGGCTATACTAGTACCATATTAGACTATTGATGCATTTCACAGTTGTCAAGCCTCTTAACCTATCTCATTACCTATATAGAAGCCTAGTCAAAATGACAGAGAAGGTACATAAAAAAGGGAGAGATCACGAAGCAAAATTATTTCATAATGGCTTGGTTAAAATTATTGTTTTTCATCAGTTGTCACAGGTCAACTTATCTTGGGAGGCATTCATGTAGTCAGCTTCTCTTTTGCCTACTACTAGTCAACCTAACAATCAAAGTTCACCATTGAAAAGATCACTAAGACCTCAAGAAGTTGGCTCTACAAACAAACTAGTGACAAGGAAACCTAGGGCAGAGGTGAAAAAAACATATACCAGAGGGAAAAGGCTAGTGTTTTCTCCTAATAGTGTGGAAAGGGCTCAACCTACTATTGGTGGACAAGAGACATCAGCACATCAACATGAGGAACCCTTGCAAGAGGAAGAACAGGTACACTTTGACACTCACATGGCAGACTTAGAAATGCATGAGGAGCACAAGTCACCAAAGCAAATTATCCAAGAGAAAGAGGTAGAAATCAGAGAGCTTAAGGAATACTTGTCAAAAGAAAAATTCACGATTGCATTCTTATAGCAGGAGAACAGACAACTAAAGGTAAAACAAATTTTGCTCTCTAAAACTAGGGTTGATGTGGTGGCAGAGGATGAAAAAGGAAAGGAAGTGATAGATGTAGAGAAGATTGAAGACAAGGAGCCTTAGATCAATCCTAGGAGGCCAAAGACTAGAGGACTAAAAAGAAAGGAAGCACTAGGGAGTGAGCCATCTCCTCCACTAGGTCAACAAGACATTAAAGGCACCATTGCAGCAAAATTTGAAGAGGATAGGGAGTATTGGATAGGTAGAGCCAATGAACACTTGGAGATGTTATGAAGAAGGCTAACAGGAACACTAAACTACACAGAAACATGGCCAGACGTAGCTCTTTCTTACAACAGTTAAGTTTAGAAATAACTATTGGGTTGTGCGCATAGTATAATATAGATATGGTATAGATAAGAGATTATAGAAGGATTGGTTCTTGGAAAATAAAATCAAGATCTCTCACACACTCTCTCACACATGATTTATTTATTGAATCGGAAAGAAATATAAAGATTGCATCATGGTTTGGTCCAAATCCATGAATGTAGGACCAAAAGACCATTTTAGGGAAAAATAACGAAATTGCAACCACTGTAAACAAATTGTCTAATTTAAAGAATTACATGGAAATTCCAAACAAATCCTATGCTAACAAACCACTCATTAAGGAACCAAGTCCTCTAGTAAATTCTTTTGAAATCCCGTTCAATGAATATTACGGATGCCCCTGCTTCACTATGAATCCATAGACAATCACAAATTTCAAGACCACAAGTATCATGAATTTTAAACCTTATCTTTGATGAGGTGTTATCATGATCGACTAATGAGTTTTTAATGAGATCTAAATCTAGAATGGTCAAATTGATGTACTATGAATTCATATTATGAGACCAATATAATGTGTTGAGAGTAGCTTTAAGGATCTTCCACTAGTTCTTGTTGTGTCTCATTTGTACTTAATCCTCAACAAGGATTCTTATCTTACTTTGAATTAAATGTCCAAATTTCATATTTAGTAGCTGAACTACCCAACTTCCAGTAGTTATGGGAAGAAATGGGGAGTTATACTAAATTTATCCAGAAGGATGGGCTATGTACCCATTCTAAAGATTCTTGAATTGACCACACTACTTAAGACATTTACCTTAAATTCTCATGTAAGGTAATTATGGTGTGGTGCGAGAGTAATAGTGTATGTTATTGCAGAAAGAGAAGGAAAGAGTGTGTAAGTGTGGTCAAGAACATAGAGATAATGAAGAGAAGTGCAATTGAACCAGAGATAACTTGTGAGAAGAGAAAAAAAACCACACATTGGTGTTAATAGTATGAATTTGAACAAAATGTGATAGAAAGTTTTTTGAGTCACAACAACTTGTATGGGGTTATGAATTTACATGATTGGGTAAGGATGTTAGTGTCGAAGCCTTTATTTTGAGCAAGAGGGTTAAGAGAATTTTTGATTAATTTTGCCTCAACTAAGAATGAAAGGCACTAAGAAAAGGGCAAGTATTGGAGGAACTTTCAAACCAAAGGACTCCCTTTTGTGCCATGCAGGCCCATTGTAGAAATATTATGTTAGTACCACAACTAAGTGTATTTATTTTCTCTTTAATGAAATTATTTTATTTGCTCAAGCTTCATGAATGATGTCATGATAGGTTATTGAATATATATAAATGATGAGCTATAATTATTGCTTAAGTATGTTTTCCTATAATATTTTTGAAGTATATTATGTTGTGGAAAAAAAAAACAAAAGTTGAATGAGCTAGGAGGCTCTTTATGTATCTGTAATAAGCATGGCCTTTACTAGGCCAGTTATGGGATGGAACAATTGTATTGTGTCACTACGATGGGAGAATTTGCCTCTAGATATAAGAAATAATGTTGGCCTCTTGTTTGTAAGGTTTTGGAGTTTGAGGTGTAGGGTTTACAATCCCAAAATAGTTTTCAAAGTCTCATTCAGCTGGGTAAAGCTATGGATTTGGCCATGGGCGATATTTTTGTCTTCTTTTGGAGAATTATCCTAGTTGTGGGAAGTGTTCTGGAATGAATTTATAGGATATTAATATTATTGAGCCTTCGTAATTCTTTGGAAAATGTCTTTCTCTATCAAAGTCAATTTTAGTCATTTGAAACTAGTTTTAAGGCTTAGCAAAAGTTTTAGAAATTCAGGGATTGCTTAGTGGAAGTTTTAGAAATTCGGGGATTGGAGTTTTGGCCTTGTCCCCTGGTCATATGGATTGATAGGAACCATGACCGTGGACTAGCGAAAAGGGGATAAAAGAGTAAAAAACTTATAATCTATAAAGTATCGAGATTTGTCAAATGCAGTAGACGCGCACCAGAATCCATTGAGTGCTAGAATTGGTTAGTGGAACATATGAAGGGTAGAAGTCAAAGGAGATGGAAACCCAATTGTTTCTAAAGTAGTTAGTTAAAAGTGGGGATATTTTAGATAACTAGACATATGAGGAAAAAAAAAAAAAAACCACCTTATAAAGGCTTTCCCCAAAAAGCAAGATGTTGGATGGTTTAAATCATGTGTGACAAACCATGGAGCTAGCGGAAGTTTGATGCCACAATGAATAAGGATCCAAAATATGTTAAGAGCCATAGACCAACATCAAAATTTGTTAAGTACCAGAGACAGTACCAGTTGGATTGTGTCAAGGATGGAAGACCAAACACAAAGGAAAACTTATAATTGGTTTTTCCAAAAAAATTTAGATGTTGGATGACTTTGATGGTGAATCCTCTAAGTGGTAGAATTTTATGTGAGAGGAGCCCTAATGTCACAGTTCTAAGAGATTTAGAAATTCAAAAAAAAACTTACAATACCAACCTTTATGAATAACCTAGAACTAAATAACAACACAACATATCACATGGAAGTTACATGGAGCCCACGTGTGCACTCTTAGACCATACGAGTAGGTGGGTGTTGACATGGCATCAGGGGACAAGTTTGGCGTGACATGGCATGCTGGCATAGCATGTTTGTTGGGTTGTGTTATATTCTTTCCACGACTAGTCGCCCTAGTCAACTGGGGGGTTAGAGGCGGGGCAGAGCCCCCCCTTCATTGCGCCGATTGCACAACAGGGAGGTCATGGGGGGGCGGGTAGCCCCCCTCTACAGCATCCGAGGCAACGCCCCGAGGAAATGTTTTTGGGACCCTATATTAGGTGGGCGAACCTACCTATGGTTTTTTGCATGGTTTTCGCACATGGTTTTGGGCGCGATGGTTTTCGGTCCATGGTATTGGATGCTTCGGCATGTATATATATGTATTGTAACATTGAAAGGAATATAATGAAAAATCAAGCTAGTAGTCCCAATTTTGGGATCTAGGGGAAAATCTCTGTGTATATGTGTTTTATGTGTTATGCTCTCGCATTGTTTATTTTCTGTTCTTAGAATTCATATGTAGGTAATTTTTGTACGAGGTTAAAATCTACAATGTCAACATGGTGTGATGATGTGGTGAATTGTGGTGAAAAGGTATTGACATAGTGGTAAACATGTCACTAACCATGGTAGGTGATGTTGAATCCAACACTCTGGAGGTCTAGTGATTTATTTAAATGGAATTTTTTAGAGTTTTCGAATATCTGAAGGGTTAACCAAAGTTGATCGAGCGCTAATCACATATATGGATGTATCCAAAGGTTTGGAATATTTGGATGGATATGGATATATTAGAAGTAGGAAGGCAAAAAATTTGAAAATTTGTAATATTGGGATTTATGGAAACTCTTGGATCCATATGTAAGTGGGATGTTGATGTGTTAGGTGTGGACGTGACTCTAAGTGGTGGAAATAGGTGGCCAAGGACTGCCATATGTTAACCACATGTCAGCTAATGTGTCAGTGTATAGTGGAGACATGTAGGAAAAAGGACTACGACATGTATGCCACGTGTTCATAGTATGGATGTTGACATGGTGATAGGAACGATGCATCTTTAGATGGCCATAAATTTGTGTCCAAATCTCATATTTAAATGAAATTTATATCATTGGAAATCTCTCAATGGGCAAAAGACAATGATAATATGATTAAAAACTTTAAGGTGGTTAAAGGAAGAGTAATTTTGATAACCCAAATTCCATAAAGTGACCTTATAGGTTGGGTTTAGACACCCCGTTCCCTAAAAAGGCCTTAAGGGGGATGGGTGTTGTTACAAAAGCGAACCACATTTTGCCGATTAAAGGGATGAGATGTAGCAAGAAGAGCCACAAATTTGTAGCCGAAAGGTCCAACATTTTTTCTACAAAGGAAGCCCCAAATTTGTTGCAATAAGAGGAACTAATTTGTTGCCAACTAATTTACCCTTCTTAGTAGAGGAATTTTTCATACTATCAACAATCTGGTGCTATAAGGAGGGATGACAAGACAACCTTTTGGAGTCATTATTTTAAATTTATTTTAATTAATAATGGCTACTATTTCTATCTTTATGTTGGAAAATGCTTTTAATTTTCCCAAGCCTACTAGGAGCATTTCCAAGAATGTAGTCGCTTGTTAAAATTGAGCTTAATGGAGAGGGTGAACTTTTTACTCTTAATTGTTGTTCTCAATTTAATATTATTTGCAATTATTTATATACATGTCATGAAAATGAGATTGGTAGAGTATTTACTCTTAGTTTGTGAGGAAGAATCAAAAGTTGGTTCCATGTATTGCCTACCAAATCTATTCATCCATGGAAGTATTTTTTGATGCCCATCAAAACTTTGATTATGATGAGTTGTGTTTAGCATGATAATATCTTTGTAGATATGAAGGTGAATTTATAGAATAATTTCTTTCTAGATTTAGATTGATTTTCTTTAGATTCCATGTCAATGAAAAGCTTTCTAGTGAAGATTTAATGGAAGGATTTCTCTCTCTTTGCTCTCTTCTTTGTATATAGAAACAAAATCAAAATGATATATGTAATGATGGTTTTTCTCAAAATTTCCATGTTAAAAAATATATTATCTCATTAATTAATTCTAGTTCTAGATCTAATTTATTTATTAATTACTTTTAAATCCATGATAATTCTTCTTTTTCTGAAGAAAAAATAATTGAATTTAATTCAAATCCATTTGATAATATGAAATATTTAAATTTTAAAAATAATGATGATCATTTAATCAACAGAGAAACATTCAATTTAATATCTTCTAAAAATTATTTTGTAGATTTTAACCCTGTATTGTTAATCATTGCAAATATATTTTTAATAAAAATAGAAAAGATGTGTGTACATACACTTACACATAGATTTTTACCTCGGAAATCCAAACCAGGAAAACTAAAAAGATTTCTTGGTCTATTCATTGTTTACAGTATTACAATACAATACGTATATCCCATGACATCCAAAAACCACCCATCCATTTACCCGAGATTAGAATACAACCATAGTTCCTCAATTGAAATTAAAAAATCATGAGTTGAACCACCATACACTACAAAACCTCTAAAAACAAAAATTGTGTGCCTAAAATCACCAAAAACATATCCAAAAAGCCACTCAATTTTTTTTAGGGTGTTATCCCCAAACTCTTGCACAAATGGGGGGATTTACCCCCTCTACTACACTCGACACAATGTACAATGCATGGGAGTAGTTGTGAAAATAATATAACACCTACCCATCATATTTATCATTGTATCCCAAATTTATTTGTTGATTGCGATTCAAATAATAATTACTCTGTCAATTCTAATGTGGAATTTTCTTTGTATGCATATTTATTCGGATAACAGGTAAATTGTACAAAGTAATTGTGGATTTTAAATTAATTCAATTCAAGATTATGAGATGGTAAATCATCAATTTATGGCTAGTGTTGAAAAAACACAGACATATTATTTTAATCCATTTGATGATGTTGGTTCTCCTAATTCATTTTATGGCTTGAAATAAAGAGAAGTTATTTTTGATGATTCATTAAACATTGATAACACTGGGACACTTCACCCCATGGTGATGGTTATGTCAAGTTCTCATGTCATCAAATTTCAAAGGGGAATCTACAATACAAATGAAATACTCCACATTGAGGAAATAATTGTAACCAATTCTTGTTTTGTTTCTTCTATATCAGAAGATAATCCCATTCCTTTCGAGAGAAAATCCTCACCTAAATGTCATTTTGAATTTTCAACTCATTACCTTGAGAATATGCATTATTCATATGAACTCTTCACAAGTATTTAGTAATGTTCAATATCATCTCAATGTCTTAGTTGATACATACTTGGAAGAGTTTTCCTTAAATAATTTTTCATTGCTCTATTATGATGATAAAACTTGCGTAAATAGAAAAAATAAAATATTTTTGTACATTTTTAGTTTATGTTTACTTCATTTTCACACACACACATATATATATATGCAAAATTTGAGCTTTTTAACAAGTTATGTTAGTATTTTAGTTGCTTTAGTGATAACAATTTATCTTATGAATTTATGGAAGATTATTCGTATACATTATTTAATCCAATTAGTTCATTCCAAGTTGATGGTGATTTGAAATATGACCCTAGGAGGGCTTCCCAAGAGAGTGAAGCATTGTAATTTCAAGCAATGATTATGCCTCATCATCTTGCTTTGTCTTTTATGATTAATGATACCGCCAACTTTAATACTCTTTCACAAGGTCTAGTATTTGAAATTGCTCCATGTGATTCTTATCAACTATACTATCTATCCATGAACAATTCATAATCTTTAATAAGCTCGCAACTTAATTTTGACGATCCAATTGAGACTTAGTTGGAAAAATCATCGTTAAAGTTTTTCTTGTATAATAATGTTAATATTTTGTTTGTTGTAAATAAAATTAAAAGTACCAACATTCTTCTCTAGAATATAGTACTTTGGGGTTCCTTTAGATGATTCTCCATATGTATCCAATCCATCTATATTTTACCTTCAATAGTTTCATTTTTACTATAATGAATTTCAAGACAGACTTAAAAACATGTTTGGATGAAACTTTTCGAGAAAAATTCTTTAAAATAATAGTGTTGTTATCTGGCTTATAATAGATAAATTATATATATAATGTGCTACATCAATTTCTAGTTGAATATATATGTTCTTGTTATCAATATTACTTTCTTAATCATTATTTCACCTCCTCAATATTACTTTCTTAATCATTATTTCACCTCCTCACGTGATCATTGCTTGAATATTCTCTTGTCATGATTTCAAGATTAATGTCGTAACTACGTGAATAGGTTGGAATCCATTTTTGGATTATCCCGTTTCAATTTTTGTTTGCTATTTATACTTCTTTGTTTTTATTTGCTTTTAATAAAGAAGGTTTGAACATCTCATTTCTTGGTAATAAGGAATTCTGCCTCCCACAATCTTAATTAGAATTTGCACGTAAATAAATGAAAAGAGGAACGTATTTTAAGTTATGGAAAACAACTAAAGAATAAGAAAGGTTGTGGGTAGTAAATCTCTGTGACCAGAGGCTTTCTATTCTCAAGTGTTATCAAAGGCATTTGGATCAACAACATGTATTTGTTACTAGAATCATTAGCATGTCTTCATTATCAAGTAACAACAGAAAGGGTGTATTTCTCAAATCACAGTAACCCATCAAGCATTTATCTATTTTATTTAGAATTAGTAATAGGAGCTATTAATATCAGTGCTTAACAATAGATTATTCAAAGGTTATACAACTCGATACGTTAGTAGTTTCATCTGATTATAAGATCGCACCATGAAATGAGAATGGATAGTAGTAGAGGATAATGTTGATTATGCTTACTGTTGAGCTCAATACGCCTGAAGACAATAAAGCAAGAAAAAGGCCTAGATGTATTGTTATAGCATCCTTAAAATGCAGGTCTAGTGGGCTCAAAAGGCATATTCAAGTTATGATCCCTTTACTAGCTTAGAGAAGTCTACAAGGTGTGTATCACTGTGTGTGTCTAAAGAATATCAAAATAATTGTGTTCACGGGCACTAGATCTAAACTTCAGAGGTTTTATTTTAATGAAAACTCTCTACAACAAAGTTGGATCCACTCAAAGGCAGCAAGAAGGGTGCAGTGAAGCTAGTATCGTCAATGTAAGCGACATAATTGACTCTGAATGTATTTCTTGCTCTATCATTGCCTCTTTCATCTCTTCATCTTGTGTTTTCTCCAATAGTGGCTTTTGAGTGGATTAATCTCTTGTTTCCTTTTCTGGGTGATGCTTATTTGGATCCTCTCCATCTCCTCTAGTCGTGGTGTGCATCTTATCAAATGGTGTTGGTGTATCCTATGATGGTCTCTTTGTTGGAAGTGGTTGGGGGGCTTCTTCTTTTTAAATACGGTAATATGTTTTTAGCTATGTGAGTTCATGTTATTATGGTACGTTCATGTTATTATGGCGTTCTAGGTAAGGCCAACAAAGGCCTTAAAATTTTGATTTTGATATTTTCATTGGTAGCAGAAAATCATAGTAATACCTCTCGGTGGTTTAGTCACTGCAATTGAATCACAAGGATGTTTTCCTCGAGTATGTTGAGGAACTTGCATAGATGAAATTTTATGTCATGTAGTCCACAGTAACAATCATCCAGAATATCTGAGATAATATTCTTCATATATTGATCTAGGTATTATTTTCAAATTTTTATTGGTTTCAAGAAAATGTTGTATATACATTGACATGGAGGAATCCTTCTTTGTTTTTTTGTCTATTAGGAAAAAAAAAATGAAGTTGAGTTATAACTTCCCACTTTCCAGGGCACGATGGAATAATTTCTATTTTTATAAAGAATAATAATCTTTTACTCGCATTCTACTAGATGGATTTATTTCTTTCTCCTTTAGCGGTCAAGCGGTTAGCAGGCTACAGGTATAGGTCGCAATTGCTTTACATAAGTTAGAAAGGCCATTATTAATGTCTTTCCTTTGTCTTTTATGGGGTTGCTCATCTGTGAACATAAGTATAGCCTTAAATGCATGTTTTTTTATTTATCTTTCCTGATGACTTAAAAATTCAAGGTATATGGTAATGAATCATACTTATACATGAAATTAAACTTATAATCTGTTGATATAATGAATATCAACAAACTAGAATTTTAGAATTTCAAAAAATTGTTGTTTAAATTAATTTCAAAAAATTGTGGTTTAACTTAATTTCAAAATTGTACCTTTAGGTGCAGATTAGCCAAAGAAGTATTGGGTGAATCCAGAGAAGTATTGAGTGAAGCGGTGGATCGATGAAGCTATGCAACTGGTTCGGGTTAGCTTCTGTCCCTCCCTGTTCCTCCCGTGTCCTTCCCTATTCTTCCCGACTTCTGGACTTTGATGCGAATCAAAGAAGTAAGGAGAACTTAGTGATTACATCTCTGAATTAGGAAGTTAAAACAATCTGCGAGATCTAATCCTAGATAGAGGTCTCTATGGAAGTGGGTGCTACTAGGTAGAACACTCCCTAGTTTGCCACGCAAAGCCCATGGAGCCAGATGTCACACTAAAAAAAGGTTTATAAAACATAGGCAATGGAAAAATAAAAATTAATAATGTTAGGGAATTGATGTTAGCATTAATTCAGTTGTTAGTTTACTAGTTTCGAAATGTGAAGCAAATGATGAATATAACATATGGTTTTGCCTCCCCGCCTCTGGAAGAGGTCAAATCAGATGACAAAAGAGAGGGGGCCTAAAAAATTTGGTTATTAGTAATGATTTGCAACAATAAGCAATTAAACTAATATTTACCTTGAAATTTCGATTACTATAGTCCATGTCATACCTGCAGCAGGGTCTAATAAGAATCATAAGGATACAGGGTTGGATCTATGGTTCAACATACCCCTTAACGTCCAAATTCCTCCTTTCAACTTTTCATGTTTTTGGATGTAGTATATTAAGATTTTGATTTTGGCATTCTCACAAGATTTTAATAGGATAATTGGAACATTATATATATATAGATATATATATATATATATATATATATATATATATATATATATATATATAGAGAGAGAGAGAGAGAGAGAGAGAGAGAGAGAGAGAGAGTTTATAATGTTTTTTAGAAGTTTAAATTGTTTTTTTGTAACTAGGTTGTTGATTTTAGATTTCTTTGACCATGCTTTTTGAGCTTGCTTGTTTGTTTGACAAAATTTCCATGTTGTGTTATCGAGGATTCACATGTAAATAACTAACACATCAAAGCTTAGGTTTCTCACACCCACCTCACATTGAATAGATTTTCTCTCTCATAATTAGTGAGGGCAATCATTAATCTAAGATTTGGAAGTGAGCAATATCCCAAACAAATCTATACAACTCTCATATTACCCTACTTCCCTAAAACCCAATTTCACATACTATATATATATATATAGAATAGATATAGATATATATTATATATATATATAGGGTGTAGTATACATCAAACTAAACAAGTGTTGCAAGGCAGGTTAGTCCTTGTCACTTAAGTTAGAAATTATGCTTTGGGAAAAAATGCATCAAAAATTATAATTTACAATGGTGAATGCTAAATTAACAATGTTCAATAAGTAAATCCAATCGTATCGTCTTGCTTTGGTAGGAACTAATAAATTGAGATACATAGCAAGCACAAGTAAGTCTACACATTTGCAGTTTTACTCCAAGTGGATAAATTAATGTTTTCTTAGGCACAAGGATTTGCATAAATTTTGGTGGATAATAAACACTAGTAAGTCTACACATTTACAGTTTTACACCTACATAAGTGTTGAGGAAAACATAAACAATGGTGGGAAGTAACTTTGGTAAGAATATTTATTTCCATCTTATTCTTATCCATTTTTTATGCAAAAACTTGCTTAGATTATGATGGGAAGTAATTGGTGGTAACTATGTTATTACACTAGTAAGTCTACGAATTTATAGTTTTAGAGGAAAACATAAATAATGGTGGGAAGTGACTTTGGTAAGAATATTTATTTCCATCTTATTCCTATCCACTTTTATGCGAAGACTTGCTTAAATTATGGTGGGAAGTAACTTTGGTAAGAATATTTATTTCCATCTTATTCCTATCCATTTTTTATGCAAAAACTTTCTTCAATTATGGTGGAAAGTAATTGATGGTAAATATGTTATTTACTTGAGTATGAGTTTTTTTTCAAGGATTTTTTTTTGAATGGCTTTTCATTACACAAATCATGCATGAATATTGCAACCATATCCATAAATCATGGCATAAAATATGTGAGGCAATTATGCACAAGACATTATATTGTGCAAAGACTATTATAAAACCCTTAAGTTATGGTCCAATCAAATGTTTGGAAAATAGCTTTTTATAATAATATTGAAAATAAATATTTATTTTTCAAAGTTACACATTATAAATTGCATTTGCCAATAATTACTAAAGTCACTTAGCATAAACAAAAATAAAAAAACACCCAACATTCACACTTCTACTTCTATCATCAATATTAAAATTATAAAATTACGTAGAACTCAACCATATGTTTTAAAAATACTATCATGTTGTATAGATGTTGACATTTCTTTAAAAACAAAATAAAATTATATCAAACTTAACATAATATTAATAGGCTAAGATAGCACGATAACAAAGCTCCTATAGTGCGTTCGAGGAAACATTTTTATGCTCGAGATTTGTTTATTCATTTTTTTTTCCACCCGCAGAAATCGTAATTGGATTAGTTTTCAAGTGCACATAATCTTTCTCGAAATTGGAACACAAAATCTATAGGACCTAACCTCCCCACCTAATTGTTGGATTTTTTTACACTCAATTGTGCTCTCTATTAGTTTTAACAAAATTTCGGAGAAAACCAATACAAAACACTCCGCAATGCTCTCTACTAGTTTTAACAAAATTTCGGAGAAAACCAATACAAAACACTTCGCAGGGTTCGAACCAATAACTTATATACTACGAACGAAAAATAAATTGTATGACAAGAAAAAACACAAACACCATCATGGCAAAGCCCCTAATGTGATTAGAAATGGTGAATATAAATGGACTTGATTGGAGATTTAAAACAAAAATGGTAGAGTGAATCTAGAGATAGATGGCATGCATTATTAGGTTATCAGGTCATTAATGGATCCTTTAATAGGGTTGCACGAATATAATTTCGCTCCATTCTTGGATTAACATACAACCCGTCAATAACTCAAATGCCATGAAAATTACGCTAAAGTTCCAGACAAATTTTTAGTGAAACAACTCCACCAGTTGTATCAAGAAGTTGGGTGTTGGAAAAGCAAAAGACTTAGCTGAACTCCAAGCAGAGTATCTAAAGTGGAGCTCAAAGATTCTTGCACCTCGCATTACAAAAAAATTCAACAACATCATACAACAAGGGTTCCCCACAGATTGGACAACTAGTCTAGAAATACCTCTTTTCAAGAGTGGTGACGTCAGTAATCCCTCCAATTATAGGACCACAATGATAAACCCTTTGTTTGCAAAGTTATTTGGAAGCATGCTAGAAAATAAAATCAGCAAGTGGGCAGAGGATAGAGATAAACGTGTTAAAGGGAAAGCAGGTTTTAGACCTAAACATTCCACAATTGATCATTGTATAACTTTAAGGCACATCATTGAAAAAGTTTGGGAGAAAAAGGAAGAGTTATTTTGTTGCTTTGCTGATTTCATAAAAGAGTTTGACACGATTCCTAAGGATAAGATTTGGCACAGAATGGAGGAACTCAGGGTTCCTAAACATTTGAGAGCAGCGATGCATAGGCTATATGAAGAGGTGAAAGTCAAAATTAGAACTTCAGAAGGCATTTCTGAAAGTTTTAGAAGTGATATCAGGGTCAAGCAAGGTTGCCCACTGTCTCCTACCCTTTTTGGTTTATATATCGACAAGCTTGAGGAGTGGTTAAATTCACAAGGGGGTGATGGTATCTATTTGGGCAAGTTTGTTATAAGGCTTATTTTGTATGCAAATGACCTTATTTTGATTGCTCAATATGCTCTTGGTTTGCAAGAGCACTTACTATCCCTTGAGCATTTTTGTAGAAGGGTGGGGATGCAAGTTAATATTAACAAAACAAAAGTAGTGGTTTTCTCTAAAAAAAGAAAACATAACCAACATAAGTTATACTTTGAAGGAAACATACTCGAAGAAGTTGTGGATTTCAAATACCTCATAATTGACTTCAAGAAAAATCTGAGTTGTGATGGTTGTAGAAAGAATAGAACTTTGAGGGGTTGGAAAGCATTTTATGCTTTTCAAATAGGTGTAGAGAGGCAGAGTTATGAGACTGGAAAACCACTCAAACTCTTTTTGGGCTTCTAGTTATTCTAGTGATTCTCTATGGTTGTGAATTGTGGCTCAGCAGTACATTCGGCATGCAGTGGAAACAAATTGAGAAAATTCAGAAGTGTTTGATTACAAACAAATTCAAAATCAAAAGTGCAGTTCCTTATGTTATCTTGTTAAGTGAAACAGGGGTTGCTTGTATTGAAGCAATTGTTATGGTACGAGTCATAAGGTATTTAAAAAAAATTGAGCAAATGGAAGAGGGTAGATGGCCTAAGGTTGTCTTCAGTGACATATTGTGCAAAAGAAAAAAGACTTGGGTGCAACAAAATAACAAATGGTTTAGTACATGGGGTATTTTCTTGAACATGTGTCCCATAAACAGCAAAGAGATAAAATCTTTTTTTATGGATATGTTCCACAAACATACTTGGGATAAGGATCTAGGGAGAAATAAAAAGTAATATATTGAAGTGTTTAATCCCTCTCTTAATCATCAACAAAAAGCGTACACATAGCCCAATATTTCTTGGAGAGCCAAAATTCTTATTGCTCAGTTAAGGACTAATTATCATCAACTTCTCTGTGAAACAGGGTGCTGGAAAAGGCCAAAAGAAGTGTGGGAGGAAAGAGTATGTATTTTTTGTTCTTCCAAAAAAGTGGAAACAGAAAATCATTTCATTTTAGAATGGGAGGCCTTCAAAGACAACAAGGAAAGTTGTGCAGATATTCTGGCAACTAGCTCTTGGGATAATCTATCTAGTGAGGGGTTTGTCGAGAATTTGGGAGCGCTTATTTTGAGGCTTCATAGGAAAAGGGTTGAATACATCAACCAGATGAAGAAGCAATATGCCCCATAGGTTATCTTTAGCCTCGTGGATGTTAAATAATTTTATTTCTTTCTTTATTTATATTAAAACGATTTATAATTATCTTTAATTTAGAATGAATATCTCATATCATAAATATTTTTACCCCTATTGACATGATGGTAATCAGAATGTAAATTAAACAAAGTTGTGTAAATTTTAGTTTGAACCATGATGTTGATTTATTTCTCACACAAAGGGACATGTATGCACCCAAGACCAACAAATCCCTTGTTGTTGTTATGCCTTTTGAAGGGAATTAAATGTGATGGCATACGTTGGTCGTGAATAGTGCTAGCCTCTTGGAGTTATGGAAGAGTTTATGGGTGAGACTCTTACAAACTAAATGGAAGGAGGTTTTGCCTATGATCTGGCTCACCATGAAAATAATAACATGTACCGATTTCATGACATGCATATTTACACCGAAGGTGTTCCTATGATGGGTTTGGCTGAGCACATTCAACCAATAGTAGAGGCTTAATTTCGTCCTCCTTTGTCCAACAATTTTTGAACACATGGAAAAACACAACAATTAGAAAGTTTGGTGAAAACACAAAAATTAGAAATTACATCCAAAAAGATTCATTGCATATTTTGGAAATTACATATGAGTAATACCTAAGAATACTAAAGAAAAGCAAGAAAAGCAAAACATCAAACTAGAAATGTTACTCTTGTATAATGCACATGCGTATACACATGTTTTTTTCCATAGAGTGACACTTTAATAAAGCTTTACCATATGACTCTTGATTTTTGATATCCAAACAAAGTTAATCAAAAGTTTAATATTTTTTAATATTTAAAATATAAGTTACACAACATTGAGACGAAGACACTCTAACAAAATATTGTATTCCAATGAACCAATTAACATTAAGAAGTTACAAGTCTTTAAATGATAAATGGAAAAAATTATATATACATTAAGAAATAAAAGAAAAAATAAGTGTCACAACTCTTGATTTTTGATATCCAAACAAACCCAATTAAGAGTTTAATATTTTTTTTAATATTTAAAATATAAGTTACATGAAATTGAGATGAATACACTTTAACAAAATATTGTATTCCAATGATCCAATTAACAATAAGAAGTTACAAGTCTTTAATTCGCCCCAAAATAATCTCTCCTATTCCAAACCCACCAACCGGGCCTTCCATTTACAATAATTAAAAATATTTTCACCTTGAGGACAAATTTTAGACTAAGCCCAAATTCAAGGGCCTAGCTTCAGTATTTTGTGTGATCCAATTCACAACTTAAAGTACCCAGAGTGACCAATGGAAGTTGACCTCAAAGTCAAAGCTTCAATTCGGTATTGCATAGATTTTGGAGTATACACGGTGTCCAGATGCATGCTAACCCCAAAATGAAGGTCTTATTCAACTATTTTGCAGAGCCCATTTTACGACAAGTATCCCTAGTGGCCACTACCAAATGCAACAAGCATCTTAGAAACCATATGTTCTTCATACACAATTGAACTTAAAAGTGACCAAATGCAAATATACATAAATCATCAAGAACAATAAGTTCTTAAACAAGAGAGCACCCAAAACCACCCGATTTTGACTTATGCTCTTTTACTTACTCTAATCTATATTTTACCTTAATTTTACTTATCATCTACCATAATGGTATGTTGGATAATAATTTTTAAGATGATTTCTCACTCACAATTTCTTTGATTGATAAATTAATGATCCGAAAACATACACAAGTTGTTGGGAGGACCACGACATCATTGGGGCATTGGAGATAGGAATCGTGTCACAGATTCGAGAATTGACAGGGATTTTTCTGGACGCCTATCAACAGTGAAGTATTAAACTAATTGGACAGTTTATCTTGGAAATTATAGGGTATATGCAGTTTTAAATGCAGTCTACCACTG
Source organism: Pinus taeda (assembly GCA_000404065.3). NCBI lineage: Eukaryota > Viridiplantae > Streptophyta > Pinopsida > Pinales > Pinaceae > Pinus > Pinus taeda. Next base: position 59,001 of record APFE030545108.1, on the reverse strand, counting down.
ACATTTATGACCATATGCATCTTGCTCTGGTGTGAACTTACAGGAAGAGGGATTTGTTCTCTCTACTTCCATTTTCCTTTGTGATTCTCGGTGCCCAATTCGCTTCATTGTGTAGGGTGTTTTGGAGCATATCAGCAAGAAGCGTGGGTGATGTTTTAGAAATTAGGAATGAATATGTTGTTGCTCCCAAGTTTCCAATACCAGGGAAGAGGAATGTGTTAGTAACGAGTGTGCTACCTTATGTGAACAATGTTCCGCACCTCGGAAATATGATATGAAATGCAGCTTGTTTTGGCCTCGTCTCACTTCAGTGGTAGATACACCAGAACCCACGCCACGTGCCTATGGAGTCGTCGTCATCTTCCTTATCTATTGTAGTAATCGAGGTTCCCGATATGGTAAGATTCTATGAAGATGGAACAATTAAATGCTTGGTCCTCCTGGGTATAGTTCCCCCTTCTTCACCAGTGATTGGCGTAATTGCGACTTCTTTTGCCACGATTTTGTGTCTCGAAGACCATGGTGGGGAAATTTCTTCTCGTTGACGCCACCTTTTTTTTACTACAAAACAAGTCCACCCATAAAACTTTTGATCCATTTTTTTTGTTTCTCTCAACTCCTAGGCAGTTTCAAATTTTCAGTCTCCAGTCCCGCAAAATATATTGGAGGATTTTTACTGCGCCATTAAACTTTTGATCCCATTGATTGAATTTCCATTTGAATTAGCAGATCCAATTAGTAGAATAATAAAGCCAAGGTTAGGATTGACTCAGAATTATCAATTCTCGTTTCATTTTCACAAAATCATTCGGCACAAACAAATACCAACCATGGTGGATTAGAAATTACAATTATAACCACGAACTTCATGCTCTTAAACCATGGGGCAGATTTTATTGATGTCAAATGCATGTGAATGGTATTGTGCATCTCGTAATAAGTCAATACATATGCATGTGTTAGACGGGTAATGAAAATAGAGTCACTGTATGTCTTCCAGTATATCTGAGCCTTAAACATGGGCTAACCTTTAAATTATTTATTTCCAATTCATATAGGAATATTATATTAAACTTCAATTAACCTGTCGCTTATCTTCGAAAAATGTATATTAATCTTCTCGAAGTTCCAGAAGATTGGCAGCTGCCCTTTTAATAGTTTCAAAAACCTTTTAATAATAATAAAAACAACAACAAATTTGCAGACCATTTCCCTATCTCCATTAAACTAAGCAAAACAAATGTGTCAGTTATTTCTATCTAACACCAAATTTCTTGCTAATAAATTTTTTACTAGATTTGAAACTTGCAGAGAAGTCAAACATCTTCATTTTAAAATGGAACCAAAACTCCATTGACCGGAAGACATATCAGTGGCATTTGGAAGGATAGGAAATTAGTGAATGGATGTTGGAACGATATAGGGTGCGCAAATATTTTGACAGAACTTTGGAAAGCAAGATTAGAGCGGCCAAACCCATTGGGCGGTCTGGGGAACTATTTGTTGGCCTTATTGATCTTTATATAATATTTACCTTTTTAGAAATAAGAATTTTTAATGTTTCGTGATTTAGTTTTTCAAAATAATCGAGTTCCAAATCGGTTATTCCTTCGGTGTACCTTTGCACCTTTAGGGGCAATTGCTAGTTCTAGTTTGAACTATCATGTTGATCTACTTTTCACACGACGATGTTGATCCACTGCTCACACGACTGTTGTTGTTGCGATTCCTTTTGAAGAGCATCAAATGTGACTGTGTAGACTTCTCACGGTTATAACAGAACTTATTGATGAAACTATCATAAAATGGATAGATATTATCTCTTTAAAAGATTGCAATAAGACAATAATTTTTTTCTGTCCAATCAAGTATTTAAAAAATAATTTCTTAAATTATAATTAAAAAATACAATTTATTTTTAAAGTTTAATATTAAATTTTGTATAAGTCAAAACTAAATTTAGCAATCAAAAGGCAAAGTAATTGAGGAGTCATATCTTAGTACGGACTAATAAAACAAAAGTTGAGAGCATTGTATGTAGTGTGGGAAATACAAGTAAACCTATTGGGGATATGGATTCTAATTGATAGGGGGGTCATAGTTGTATGATACTAAGGCATCTTCATCGAGGCTATGGACACTCGTAGGCAGCAAAGCAATGACAAGTTAAAGAGAGATGAGGAACATATATAGGCAATTATTTTACTCACCTAGAGCGAAGGTCCTAGGTCAAGCCTTAAGTAAATCATCTACAGATTTAAAACTAAGGAAAACTAACCTTATAATATGGCTTGAAAATATGGTTTGTCAGTTACATGATGTTTAGTAGAAATTTCTTTCAAATTCAAGGACACGTGGTGGTACCCATAAATGATAAATTAGTTCTTATAGTCATATAGACTTATCTTTAATATTAAGTATGAATAAGTCTTTTACGAAACATTATATAGAGATAGTTGCTACGTCCAATGTATCACCATTTATTGAGCCCACGACAACTCCCCCTAAATTTTAGCAAAATTAAAGGCCCCATTTACACTTTGAAATTGTTGCTTTTCTTATTACTTAATTCTATTTATTCTCGATTTGGGAGGGGGTTTGATGGTCATATAACTTATATTCTTTTTGGATAATTTTAGCCTATCCACTCTCTTTCATATTTAAGTACCTTATAATTTATGTCTTTTGGTCTATGATTGATATCATCTCCTTATCATTGGCCTGATTTATGGTTGCCTTGTTTTTTTACTATTGCTTCTTGCTTCAATCTTGGGATTATGAAATTGCTTTCACATTGTTTTATTTCCTTGAATGGTTGTCTTTGTCCTATGCTCAATCATGAGATAAAGAAAAAGGTAGTGAAGGTAAGCTTGTGTTTCTGAAAGACATGGTATTTAATGAGAATAAAGTTTACTTGTTATGTTCTTGGAAATGATGTGAACAACTCTATAATAAGATGTTGACAAACAAAGTTTGATGAAGTAATTTTTCAAGATAAACTTTGATACATCATGAAAACTCTTGCATCGCTTATATTATTTGCATGCAGAATCATTATTATGCTTGAATAATTTACTATGGTCATCCCAATTTGAGGGACGCGTAATTTGTAATGAGACTCTTACATTCATTAAAAAGTGTTTTTTTGCAGTATTTTGTTTTTCAATGGATTTGATTATTTTTTCTCTTCAAACACTTTACTCTTACATTTGTTATTAAGTTATTTTTGTTACACTATTTTGTTTTTCAATGAATTTGATTATCTTTTCTCTTGAAACATTTTACTTTTGATTTTTTATGTCCATAAACTCATTTCAACTATATCTACAAAATGATAAAAATATGATTTACACTTTTTATAGATAATTTTGTTTGAATTTTCAATATTTTTTTTGAAAAGGAATATATATATATATATATATATATATATATATATGTGTGTGTGTGTGTGTGTGTGTGTGTTGTGTGTGTATGTATGTTAGGTCCTATACTACTAGTGTAACCCCTTATTGTTATTAGTACAACCCCCTTTTATATTGTTGTGCCCTTGTAGTCCGCATATTGTTACTATTGTGCCCTTACATTATTATTGTTATGTCAACTCTGATTATATTATGACCCCTTAGACTCCTATATATAGAAAGGAGGTCTGCCATTTTGTATCATCCAAGAATTGTTTCATTTGTGTAATGTAAAGGAGGTTTCCCCCTCGAAGAGGCTTATTTCTAAGGCGTTGATCTATCTTTTCTATATTTTTGTGAGTTGGTTTCATAACATTTGGTATCAGAGCTTTGGATTCTAGGGTTTTGTTGCTCCAAACAGGACATCGTGGAAATTTTGCTATAACTGTTTCGCTACGAAGTTTTAGAAGATAAAAAAAAAACCCATTTGAGACGAAATCAGTCTAAACCTCGGGTCCAAATTTAAGATCTTGCCTCACTGTATTTTCAGAGATATGATCTCAGGAAGTTATGGTTTTTGCAAGCTACAGAATTTCATCTCAAATAGGTCATCGTGGCATTTTCGCTATACTTATTTTTAGTGAAGGTTCAGACTCTGAAATTAAAACCCATTTGAGACAAAATTTTGGTGAAGCTCAGGCCTGAATTTCAGATCTTAGTTCGCTATATTTTTGGATATATAGTCCAAGACATTTAGGGTTTCTATAGGCTCCTGAATTACATCCTAAACAGGTGACCTTGGGAAAAGCGTCATAACTTTCTCTCTGAGCATCAAATTGAAATTTCATAAGAAATTGCAGAAAGAGGACAAATTGCGGTTTTCTATATATCAATCTCAGGTCCTAAGGTTGAAACAGTGACACGTGGCACTTCGTACAATTTCGCTCTACTGAACTAGTCTATAATTAGGTTATCATGGGAGATTTGACATAACTCTTCCTTGCAGAATCCAATCTTGATCAGACTTGCGGGGTTAGAAAGAGGACTTAGAGGGCTAATGCAAGACGCACTTTCAGAACTTGGAGATCTGAAATTTCAAAGTTACAACCGTTTCAAGGTCAAGCTCCTAAAATCAAGAAAAGGCGATATAAGGAAGTTTGATGGCAAGGATCCAATAAATTGGATACTACAAATGGAGAAATATTTTGATATACAGGAGGCGAAACTGTTACAAAAAATACGTATTGCATCTTCATATTTAGAACCAAATCAATTTTTATGGTATAAAGGGATTTGTTCTCGTAAACCACGTGTTACGTGGTCAATTTTCACGGAGGAAATGATAGCACATTATGAGGATACAAAGAGCAACACCTTCGTTAGCCAATTGATAAATCTCAAACAAAAGTGTTCAATGGTAGAGCCTATTGAGGACTTTCAAAAAATGAATATAAGGGAAAATGATATTCCAAAGAAGCAAAGGATTGATGTCTCTATAGGTACTTTAAAGGATAACATTCAACATAAGGTTCGTCTTTGGGAACTTGATTCATTGGAGAAGGCATTCAGGTTGGCAAGAAAAGCGGAAAGCAAAATTATGGAAACAAGGAATTCTAACCCTCACAACTATAAATATGGAAGTGTTGTTTCTCCTAGCCTTCCACAACCTACAAGGTTGACACCACAACAATTGGAAGAAAAAAGAACAAAAGGGATTTGTTACAATTGTGATAACAAATACATTAAAGGTCATAAGTGTGCTGAGAAGAAATTATTTTATATTGATTGTGGAGAGGAGGAAGAAAAGGATCAAGAAACATCAAAAGAAGAGGATATACACCAAGAACCAACCCCAAAGAAAGAAGAAATGAATCCGACGATATCTTGTAAAGCATTGGCAAGAATTACCACTCCTCAAACTCTCAAGATAGAAGGACATATCCAGAAGAAAAAGGTTCAAGAAGTGAAAGATCACATCGAGAAAGAAGAAATGAATCCAACCATATCTTGTAATGCATTGGCTGGAATTACCACTCCTCAAACTATCAAGATAGGAGGACATGTCAAGAAGAAAAATGTTGAAGAAGTGAAAGATCACATCGAGCATCAAGAAATGAATCCGACCATATCTTGTAAAGCATTGGAAGAAATTACCACTCTTCAAACTCTTAAGATAGAAGGACATATCAAGAAGAAAAAGGTTCAAGCAGTGAAAGATCACATTGAGCATCAACAACAAGTTCTCCAACTTTTAAGGATAACGCCACTTTGATGCAGAATCGAATGAAACAACAGGTAGATCAACATTGCAGTGAATTTTTTTTTGATGTAGGTGATTGGGTATTTTTACGGCTACATCTCAAGCAATCTATTTATGAGAAGGAAATGTTGGCAATACTACATGCACTTAAGAAATGG
>APFE030545108.1:35392-52767 GCA_000404065.3 Pinus taeda | reverse complement strand
GTTTCTAACAAAGCCACAAATTTGTATTAAGAAAAACAATGAATTTTCTGCCAAAAAAGCCATGAATTTACATTGCAAAGGGAGACACATTTTTTATTTATTAAAAGCATGGAAACCAACAAAAAGAGCCATGAATTTGAAGTTTAAAAGTCCAATGTTCTCACTGCCAACAAAAGGATGAATTTACAATAAGAAGAGCAACAAATTTACTGCTAGAAAAGTTACATATTTGCAGGAAGATGAGCAACATTTTTGTTGAAAAAAAGAGCCATGGATTTGTTGAAGAAAAATCCAAAAGTAATTGGAATGAAATTTTGCTAAGAGCATGTCATAATTTTAAGGAGAAAATAGACCGCAAGACCACAAAAAGGAAAGGGAGAATCTCATCAAAACATTATGAATCATACCATAAAGAAGGAAAATGGTTAAACTTAATAGCTCATATTTATTATTTAATAATCCATTTTGCATGATTATATAAATTTGTTTACATTGGAATTTTTATATTTTTAGAGTTATTATTAATAATTTCGTTAAATTTTAATTAATTATATAATTATTAATAGGCTTTGTTAATTATGCAAGTTTTTGAATTAGAAGGAGAAAATGATAAAATTAGGATTAATTTTAGAAGTTAAAAAAATATGGACAAAATAAGATAATATAGATATAGTGTAATATTAGGGTTTTGTTAATCTTTTGAACTAACAAAATCAAGGATTTTGTTAATGTTTAATTTCTATTTTAATTGTTTTCCAAGTATTTTTTAAAATGCAAACAAAATCCCAAAAAAAAGGAATGAATTGGCAAACACATTCATTAGGCTTCCTCATATTAACTAATTATCTCTTGTTCTTCTTTTTTTTGTAAGACTAGAAGAATCAACAACTAGGCCAACCTCACATTCACATCAAATGGGGTCGATTCTGATCATTACAACTATAACCTCTAGTTGAGGGCTACACTAGTGGGATACCTAGGGGGTTTTAAATTGATGACCATTATGTGAGAAGTACTTTAACTATGCACCCATTCACCGATTGTTCTACGCCCCATGGGCAGTTAATTTCTCTTTGTTGTTTCTAAAGAATATATTTCATTTTAACAATAATATTAATGAATATCTATCTCAAATATTAATATCAATAATTATATTAAAATTAAGAGAATGTAGGTTTCTACAATCCATAAACATAGTATTGATATTTTTGGATATCTTTGTTGTGTATGTAGAATGAGGATAGTGTCCAACATTTCAGGTGGACACTCCACCTATCCTTAAGGACCATATGAAGCAAAAAAATTAGAAAAGAGTGGCAATGAGATTATATGGGTGTGAGAGAGGAATGTTATGTTTTCATGGTAAAAGAGGAACATTAGAATTAAAAGGAACAAAGTGACTATTAGGAAAATGGAATATTTTTAAAGTTTTTAATTTCCTAAAATATATTATATATTTAAAATATAAATAAAATAAAAAAATTAAAAAAAAAAAAAAAAAAAAAAAAAAAAAAAAAAAGATATTAAGAAATGGATAAATAATTAAATAATTAAAATAAATGAATTAGTAACCTGTCGGGGGGGGAGTATTTATATAATTAATGATGGGTATTAATGGAGCCAATTGATTAAATTAATGATTAAAAAGTTAAGGATATGTAATTAAATAATTTAAAAATATCAAATAATGAATAAATAATTAAAAGAGGTTGACAAGATTCATAGACGTGTTAAATCTCCTCACTCTAACCTTCCAATGAAGAATTCCATTCCATTTAGAATTGAATAATAACCACAAATATCCTTATCCCTAAAGCTAACAAAGGCAACACCACTCTCACCATGAATTCTATGTTATATGAATCTAAGCTCCAAGAAATTTTATGCTCCTCCTCCTATAAATTGTTCCCAATAACCCTATCAATTCAATTACCTACTCAATGACTAAAGCTATCAAATCTTCTTCTCTACCCCCTCAAATTCAAAGATGTCTTATCTCATCCCACCCTATAACTCCTTGAATCTAAGGGCAACTGAAAATTCATAAAAAGGGCATTCCCCTCAGACCTACATTCAATGCCATTGGAACGCCTACTCACGCTCTCTCCTGGTTTGTGGCTGATAAGCTTCAAACCTTCGTTGGACACTCTCCTTGTTTCATTAAAGACTCTTCCCATTTTATTAAAAAAACCTCTCACCTTCGCCTCAATTCCAAGGACATCATGGTCAACTTCAACATGGTATCCTTTTTCACAAAAATTCTCGTACATGGAACCCTTGATCTAATTATCAATCTAAATCCTAAACCTCATAAAATATGCCTCAAGTCCACCTTATTTTCCTTTTGTGGTAGATGTTATGAACAAATAGAAGACACTTTTATGGGGCCATCTCTATCTCCTATGGTTGCTAATATCTTCATGGAACATTTTGAAGTTAAAGCCATCAACTCTTGACACCTCAAGCATAAATGGTGGCAAATATTTTTGGATGATACCTTTGTTATCTGGTCTCATGGGATTCTTGACCTTCATGGATTCCTAGACCACCTCAACAACATGTCCCCTCACATCTAATTTAATTAGAAGGAAAACTCTTCTTTACCATTTCTTGATGTGTTGGTCTCTCACTTTCTCATCAATTGTTTCACAAAAAGACCCATATTGATCTATACCTCCATGCTCACTCCCATCACCATCCAACCTAGAAATATGTTGTCTTAAACACCTTTTTTCCTAGGGCTATTCATATCTTTGATTCCTAGTTTCTCTCTAAAGAAAGAATCCATATTATGAAAGCACTTAAAAATAATGGATATTCCTCCATCAAAATCAATAAGGCTATTTAGGTAGCTTGGCTCCCATCCTCTAAGCACCCTCTACCCTCCCCCTTAGATATATGATTTCTCTTCCCTATATAAAAGGGAATATTGATCACATCTTTAAATTGTTAGCTAAGAAAAACATAAAAACTCTTTCAAACCCCTTAAGGCAATTAAACAATTATTCAAATCTCCCAAAGGTCAATTGGATCCTTTGGTGGGCCCTGAAATTTATGAAATTCCATGCTCTTGTGTAAATTCTTTCATTGGCCAAACTGGTAGATCCATATAAACTTGCCTTAAGGAACACACTGTCAATACATTTCATAATTTCTTTTCAAAATCTGCCCTTGCTGACCACTCATATAAATCAAAACACCACATATGCTTTGACTAAGCCAAAATACTCACCCTCGCTCCCTTCTTTTCCACTTATTCATGAAACTCTTGAAATAGGAAAGCATTTGAATAACTTTAATCGTGAAGATGGCTACAAGTTAAGCCATTCTTGGAAGCCTTTAATTCATAACCTTAATTGTTGATCTTAACCCTCCCCCCTTTTTCTATTCTTAGTTTAATTTCTTCTCTCACATTTTTCCTTTTATTAATTTCTTATTGTTAAAAAAAATTAATCATTAAATTAATTACTTATTTTCAATGAAATTTCTCTACCTCCCCCTTAATTATATTTCCCATGAAATCTTAGATTTCTAATTCAATCTAATTATTTATTATAGATTGTTTTATTTTTTAATGAAATTTAATTTTTATCATTTTAAATTTTTTAATCCATCCTTAACTTTTTAATCATCAAATTAATCACTTGGCCTTCATTAAATTTCATCTCTTGTGCCCTGCCCCCTCTCGTCCCCCTCCATTATTAAATCCCCCACAATCTCGGTTACTATTCATTTATTTAATTATTTATGTATTTTATTTTTAATACTTATTTATTTAGTTATTTATCCATTATTCAATATTTCTTAATTTTTAAAATATTTAATTTTAATATTTTTAACAACTAAAAATATTATATTTTTCTAACTATGACTTTGTTCTGTTGATTCTAGCATTCCTCTTTTACCTTGAAAAACCAACGTTCCTTTCTCACACCTATTTAATCCCACTGACACTCTTTTCTAATTATTTTGCTTCATTTGGCCCAAGGGATGGGTGGAGTGTCCATCTGAAACGTTGGACATTGTCCTCAATCTACATACACGGCAAAGACATCCATAAATATCAATCCTATATTAAAATTGTTTTGTGTAGGAGAAATGTGGACAAATGAAGAAAAGAAAATGTAGAAAATGAAGAACCTGTAGCAATGTAATTGCTTGAGAGGATGTTATATTTGCTTGGTTTGATTTTACAAGGATTTTTAGGAACAAAAATCAAAGTATGGATTTTACAATGTGACGATGGTAACCATGAAACAAAGAAGAGGAGAAGAGCAAGGTGGGGTTTTATTATAAAAAGTAACTCATGCTTTAGAATGATGGGTTGGAAAATTTTGAATCAAGTGTGTATATTTTTATTAATTTTGAAGGTAATATTTAAGACTTGTATTTTTTGATCAATTTTACTAGGACAAAATTGAATAGCCTTGCATTTATGTGAGTTTATGTTATTTTGTTTTTCTCATTTTCATGTGAAATTCCTTTTCATGATATGTTTATTTATCAATTTATTACATATTAGACATGAGAACATGTTTTTTTATTATAACAATAATGAGTACATTCCATTAGGCACAATTAGTAACTTCGTAGAAACAGTTGTCACTATTCCACCTGGTAGAACCATTATTTCATAAATGCCACAAGGGCCAACATGTCTCCGTAGACTTGAACTTCATGCTACTTGGGACACAAATCGTAATTTCTTAATTTCTTAATTCAATATTTCTTAATTTTTAAAATTATTTATTTTTTAATATTTTTAGGAAATTAAAAACTTTAAATATTATATATTCTAACTATGACTTTGTTCTGTTGAATTCTAGCATTCCTTTTTTACCTTGGAAACCTAACATTCCCTTCTCACACCTATATAATCCCATTGACACTCTTTTCTAATTGTTTTGCTTCATTCAGCCCCCAGGGATGGATGGAGTGTCCATTTGAAATGTTGGGCATTGTCCTCATTCTACATACATGACAAAGACATCCCTAAATATCAATCCTATATTAAAATTGTTTTGTGTAGGAGACATGTGGACAAATGAAGAAAATAAAGTGTGGAAAATGAAGAACCTGTAGCAATGTAATTGCTTGAGAGGATGTTATATTTGCTTGGTTTGATTTTACAAGGATTTTTAGGAACGAAAATCAAAGTATGGATTTGACAATGTGACGATGGTAACCATGAAACAAAGAAGAGAGGAGAAGAGCAAGGAGGGGTTTTATTAGAAAAAGTAACTCATGCTTTAGAATGGTGGGTTGGAAAAATTTGAATCAAGTGTGTATATTTTTATTAATTTTGAAGGTAATATTTAAGACTTATATATTTTTTTTTAAATGGCGATGAGGTCTGAGAGCGGCTAGGGTTCTGACCATCCTCTGTAACGGAGCAGAAGGTCCAGGCGCAGTAGGCATCTAGGACCTGACTTCAACCTAATACATCAAGAAGTACGAGGCATATCCGCAGAGCTAATGGACAGCCCCCAGGGGAGGGCATCAATGCCCTCCCCATCTGCAAATGCAGCACCGCCAGGGCACGAGCAGCCTATCGTCTTCGGTTCTGTAGATGAGGAGGCGCTCAACAATGAAACCCTGCAGCAAAATGCGCGCAAAACAACCAATAAGCAGACGGAAAAAAGGGAAGACGGGTCAGGAAGAAATGACAAGTCAGCGGAAAAACCCAAGGTCATTTCAAACACATGCAAACCAATCGCAACGGAGAGGCCAAGAATAGAGCTACCAGGACAGAAGATCGATGAAAGAATCCAGTACATGAGGGATCACGCCCTCATTGGGAAATTTATAAGGTTTTGGCCAATAGAAAAAGCCTTATATGGGTGGATCGCAGCTAAATGGAAACCCAAAGGTCATGTCACTCTGCAATTAGGACCAAAAGGGTTCTTTACAGCGATATTCTACTGCCTGGAAGACAAATACAAAATCATGGATGAAGGACCATATTTCTTCAACTCTGTTGGATTATACTTAAGATACTGGGTAGCCAGATTCAACCCAGACAAGGAAGACTTAAGCTGGGCTCCAGTCTGGATAAGATTGTACTCGCTTCCCGATGAATACTGGGATGAAGGCCTGCTTAAGGACATAGGAAACAGTCTAGGAGAATACATAAAGGTAGCGGAAGAAACAAAGCTCCGCCGATATACTTCATATGCCCGCATCTGTGTCTTCATGCGCTTAGATCAGGCCCTGCCAGACTCGGTAAGTCTTTCTCACTATGACCATGAATGGATCCAACCTCTGGACTATGAACATGTACCTTTTCGCTGCAGGAAATGTCATGCTCATGGTCATTTATTCAGAGATTGCCCACTAAATACCAAGACCAGTTCGTCTGACCTCTCTGACCCTCCATCCTCGGATGGCTTTGCCAAAGCACCCAGCCGGAAGCGAGCACACAAAAGGCCTTCAGCTGGGAAAAAACCCCAGCCAGATTCTACCTCCATCCCCTCTACAAGCAATAGCTTTGAAATCCTAGCTCAGAACTCCGACGAGCACAATCTGAACTCAAAGCCCCGCCCTAAGCCCAACCTAGCTCCATCTCAGCCTTCTCCGTCGAGTCCAACCCCCAAATCACAAATAGCCATGGATATTGTGGCTCCCCCAGAAAGTAGCCAAAAGGAACCCGCAAGCAAAGCAAATGACATGGAAGTCGATGGAATCCCAGAACAACCCAACAGCTTAAATATCCCCACAGATGCAAACAATCAGGCACAACAGATGGATGAAGAACCAGAGAATATAGACATGGAAGGACTAGACATTCATCAGCTGGAAATCGCATGCAAAAAGATGGATTATGACAATATCCCAGAGCTACAACTCAACAAACTAGAAGTGGTCATATCAAGAGCATATCAGTAGAGACAGCTAGGCATCCAGTCGGGTAGCCATTGGGATGGCAGCCTACCTACAAAAGACTTCAAGAAAAGAGGAAGAAGAACGGTACTCCAGCGAACAATAGAAGTTGGGAAAATCCTGGTGGACTCAGGCAGGTATGCAAAATTAACAAAGTACTACAAACCCTCCACTATTGGTGAATCATGAAGCTCACCTCATGGAACTTAAGAGGGCTTAACAGTCCAGGGAAACTTAGAATACTGAAAAATATGATTAAAATGGAAAAGCCACAAATATGCTTTCTCCAAGAAACCAAATGTAACAGCGGTACATTAGGTAGCATTCTCTCCAAAGCATGGCCTGGTTGTAACACGATGGCGGTGGATGCCGCAGGAGCTTCGGGAGGGTTGGTTATTGCATGGAACACAAGGGAGTTAACCCTCACCAATTTCCATGCCTCCCACCACTTCATTCAAGCAACCTTCCACATCCTAGGTACCAACATACATGGGCACCTTACAAATGTCTATTTCCCGCAGGAGGCAGGAAACAAATCTGATCTTCTCAACACGATTGAGGCTCTCAACAACAACAGACAGCACCCTCTTTGGATCATTGGAGGAGATTTTAACATGATCACCTCGCTGGAGGAAAAGATAGGCGGAAGAAACAGACTAGAGCAAGAAACTACCCACTTCAGAGAATTCATCCAAGGCACCTCTCTAATCGACCTGCAATTTTGTAACGGAAAATACACTTGGAGTAACCACAGAGTAAGGAAACATCAAATTTCCTCCAAACTGGACAGATTCCCCATATCCGACAACTTGGTCCGCTTAGGAGGAGATATAACGACAGCAATACTCCCTCATTCAGGCTCGGATCACTGGCCAATTTCTCTCCAATGGCAACGACCAGGAAACACCATCGGAAGACCATTCCGCTTTGAAGAATTCTGGCTTACACACCCTAACTTCAAAGATTTCATCAGGAACACTTGGAAGACCTATATCCCTCCAGAGGGCTCCCGAATGTTTCAGTTCCAACAGAAATTAAAACACCTAAAGCAAAGCCTAAAACGTTGGAATCATGCAACCTTTGGGAACATCTTCCAAGTGCAATAGGACCTGAATAAGGAAATGACAGACCTCCAGCAAAAAGTAATCATAGAAGGTCATACGGAGGGAACCCTGGAACAGGAGCAGCGCATTCACAGCAAGCTAGAAGAAAGGAGAAAGCAGGAGGAGATTTTATGGAGGCAGAAATCCAGAATTAGATGGTTGAAAGAAGGTGAGCGGAACACAAAATTCTTTCACAGAACCACAATTCAAAGAAGAATGCACAATAATATACCATTCATACAAAAGCGAGGCGAGGTAAGGACTGAAAAACATGAGGAAATTGAGGAGAAACTTCTAAATCACTTCAAGCAGGTGCACCAAGAACCTATCACAGACAGACGACGAGCCATAGAAAGAATCACACAGAACGTGCCAAAGCTAATCATTGAGGAACACAACGAGCTCCTCCTCAGGCCTTTATTGATACAGGAGGTGGATATAGCGATGTCCCAACTCAAGGAAGGCAAAGCCCCTGGCCTGGATGGCTTCACTACAACCTTCTTTCATACATTTTGGGAGCTGATAAAACTTGAGGTCTGGCAAGTAGTAGAGGAATCGAGAGCTCTCCATTGGTTGTTACCTTCTCTCAACTCAACTTTCATTGCACTTATACCAAAGGAGGAGGATTCTAGCACACCGGATAAATTTCGGCCAATTGCACTTTGCAATGTCATCTACAAGGTAATCTCCAAGGTCATAGCCAACAGATTGAAGCCACTCTTGCCTTTGCTCATCTCTTCAGAGCAATCGGGGTATGTTGAGGGAAGACAGATCTTGGATGGCATTATCCTCTTGCATGAGATAATACACTCCCTCAAACATTCCAAGCAGGCAGGTATGATTCTAAAGCTTGATCTTTCTAAAGCCTTTGATAAGCTCAGTTGGACATACATACAAAAAATGTTAAATGCTTTTGGATTCTCCCCTACGTGGATCCGCTGGATAATGTGTCTAATCACATCCACCTTCTTCTCCATTCTTGTCAATGGCATCCCGTCTAGACCCTTCAATCCCTCTCGTGGAATTAGGCAGGGCGACCCTCTATCCCCCTTCCTCTTTGTCCTAATGGCTGAGGGTCTGGGACGCGACATTAAAAATGCCCTCCTCCCCAATTAGCTTAAAGGTATCTCCATTCACAACTCCCCTGCAACTACTCACCAGCAGTTTTTTGATGACAACATGCTATTTGGATACCCTTCAGTACAAGAAGCCTCCCGCTTCAAATCCTTGCTCAGTGACTTATTTGAAGCCTCAGGTACCAGCATCAATAATTCCAAGTCGCAGATTTTTTTCTTCCATACCCCGCCTATTGTCAAGCATGCGTAACCAGAATCCTGGGATTCCCCTCTGCCACTCTCCCATCCAAATATCTTGGAGCCCCCCTCATTGCCTCAGCAATCAAGCATTCTTCATGGTGCATTCTCATAGAGAAACTTGAATCTCGTCTGAACATGTGGACGCATAGGACACTGAAAATGGCAAGTGGGGTGGTACTCATAAAAGCAGTTTTACAAGCTATGCCACTATACTTATTCTCAATCCTAGCGATGCCTAAATGGGTGTTAAAAAAGTTAAGGGATATCCAACGAGGTTTCCTCTAGGGAAATTTGGCCACAAATCGCAAATGGGCACTGGTCAAGTGGACCACAGTTTGCATGCCCAAGGAAAGAGGAGGCATTGGCCTGAGGGATCCGAACTATAGTAATGCTATCATGTGTGCCAAAATTTGGTGGCAGTGGCTATCCTCCCCAGAAAAACCATGGGCAATCATCTGGACAGCTAAATATGCTAATCAAAGACCTCAGGAGGAGCTCATCAGGTTTATCCCCAATGTCAAAGGATCTCTTATATGGAACGCAGCCAAATAACACTACCAACTGATTCAACAACACAGTTTTTGGGAATTAAAAAATGGAAGAACAACACGATTCTGGACAGATGCCTGGAATCAAATGCCAAAGCTCACCAGCATTCTAAATCCACCTCCTCATCTCATCAGAGAGTATCGGCACCAGGACAAGATTTGGCAATACTGGACGCAGGAAACAGAGCAAGGCTTCAGGAAATGGAAGCAAGGTGACCATCTCAATCAAATAATGGATATCCCACTTACAGACGAACTGGAAAAGGAGCTTTGCAAAAGGCGCATTAGACATTCTGAAGACAGGGACATTCTGCGATGGGGGTACATGCCTAAAGGAACTTTCACCACGTCCGAAGCCTACAAAATTATGTGTGCTGACTTGAACCCCCCTGACCCACTTTGGAACAAAATCTAGGGGTTTGGATCATGGCCCAAGGTCTTCTACTTCCTTTGGTTAGTGGGATATCAGAGAATTCTCACTTGGGATAAACTCAGAAGAAGAAACTATCATGGCCCCTCCATATGCGTCAATTGCAAGGCCCAGGAGGAAAACATTCAACATCTCTTGTACGCATGCCCCTTAGCCAATCAACTATGGGAGAAGGCAAGCTTCAGATGTCAAAGAAGATGCAAGCTACAGGATGATATCATAAACTCACTGAAGCACTGGCAAATGAATTCATACAAAAGTGAAATTCTTAACCACTTATGGACTATTTTACCCGGGCTTCTGTTATGGAGCATATGGAAAGAAAGGAACCAACGAATATTCAAGGACCAAAGCTCACCGGTCGAAATTATCTGGAGTAAGCTCTGTGGGAATCTAAAAGAAACTCTTCTGCTTCGAGCATGGACGAAGGAGGACCTTCCAACTCAAGACAATGAGAAAGCCATCTGGGAAAACTGGAATTTACAACTCCCTCAGGATCCCCTCCACAAAATCTCCCCTAAAAGCAGCAATACCAAAAAAGCTTCTTGGACAGCCCCTCCAAAGAGCTACCTCAAGCTCAACTTTGATGGAGCCTCAGAGGGCAACCCCGGGCATGCAAGTTTTGGCGAAATCTTTAGAAATGACAAAGGCTTGCCACTTCTACTCTATTACGGAAACATAGGATGGGATACCAATAACTCGACTGAGTTAGAAGGACTTTGGCAAGGACTTATTCTCTCAAGAAAATACAACTTTCATCCCTTGGAGGTGGAAGGAGACTCACATATCCTAATCAACATGGCCAAGCACCTCCTTAATGGCTCCCAGGCAAAGAAAATAGCCACCAGCTGGAGGCTAGAAGCAAGACTGAAAGCCATGGAACAAGAGCTCCTCACCAACAGAGCCATCACCTTCAGTCACATAACGAGGGACGACAACAAGGTCGCTGACTTCTTGGCCAATGTAGGGGTGGATAATGAGCATACTATTCAAACTGGAACTCTAGACATTCTAACAAATGATGCACAAGCTCAGGAATGCAATCGTCTGGTTCAACATGATGTTGTCCCCCCGGATGCGGGTGACAACCTGTGACAGTTATGAGATGGGACAGGCAAGCAGCATGAGCCACCTGCCCGCCATGCGCCCCTGCGCCATGTCCACATGGGAAGGAGTTAAATGTCGATGGCGCTGGTACATTAACATATGCATCCAACACAGGAGCATTTACGCTCCACCCACCATCGACTGCAACACAGGGTTCGGCCTTTCGGCTCTTATGGCAGCCACAGTAAATGCGGGTGGGCTTTGAGGTAGAGGAATTTGTATTAGTAAGGGAAGAAGCAAAGATATCGCCATGCTAATTCAGGTTTGGGTTGAGGTCTTACTGATGCTGTGGAGCTAGAAGCTGGGTCTGAACTCTCAGGCCACCTCCGCTCCCCCGGCTTCCTGGACTGCTCTTGGTCTCCGTCTCTTTGCTGGGCTCATCTCCATCTCATTGATCCCTCCTCAGTCTGCTGCATACCATCCCCCACCAGAAATTCATTTTCTGTGTCGCTCAAGCCCCATCTTGGCCCTGCACTCCCCTGCAACCATGGTTCGCCAACGAATGCTCAGTCGGCGCGGCTCGTCCCGTGGCGGGTCTTCACGCCCTTCTGCTGCAGAGAACACATCCCCCAATTGCCATTGCCACTGTCACTGCCCGTTTACGGCTCTCAGGCCAAGCCAATTCTTACCAGCCCATCCTTCGGGGACCTCCTCCTCGCCATCCTTCGGTTCGGCGACTTTCACCTTCAATGCCTCCCTGAACTGCCCCAGAATCAATGCACATGTCTCTGTGCTCTTCATCGAGGAAGCCCAGGAAGAGGGCGAGTCCAGCGCACAAAGGGAGAATTCTCCACCTGCTGAACCTAGGAGAGCCATGGAAATGCCCTCTGCTATTCCAGTGAAGGATTTGGGTGACCCTATTAGCCAGAGGGCAGAGGCTGGAAAAGAACATGTCATGGAGGCTGCAGAGGAGGTTCCAAAGCAGGAAGCAGAGCAGTATGGTTGGTGTAGGATCGTGGAGGAGGTACCGGAGGACTAGTCGCATCTGCGCTCCAGGTTACGTGGCTTGTTTTGAAAAAATTTGGTCAATATGTCTCTGTGTCAACAAGTCCAAGTGTCAATGCGTCTTGTTGTTTATGGGTATGTGTCATGGCGTTGGTGTTCAAAGGGTCATTGTGCCCAGGTCAGTATTCGGTGATTTTGGAACTCCCCTGCGAGGGAACTTTTTTGGTCGACGCTCGGTGTCCAGGTCGACGCTCTATGTCCAGGTCGGTGGTCTAAGGGTTACTGTGTCCAGGTCGAGGCACTGTGTTTTTTGGAACTCCCCTGCGAGGGAATTTTTTGGGTAGATGAATGCCTGTTTGTCCTAAACTGAGCATGTTGCTGCTATGCACTGCTAAAATCTCCAGGTAGCTGGGTTTTTTGACAGCAAGAATGTAATTGTATCCTGTTTCTGTAAATAATAGATTAATTTTACCGAGAAAAAAAAAAGACTTATATTTCTTTTATCACTTTTACTAGGACAAAATTGAATAGCCTTGCATTTATTTGAGTTTATGTTATTTTGTTTTTCTCATTTTTATGTGAAATTCCTTTTCATGATATGTTTATTTTTCAATTTATTACATATTAGATGTGTGAACATGTTTTTTTTAAACAATAATGAGTACATTCCATTAGGCACAATCAATAATTTCATAGAAACGGTTGTCACTATTCCACCTGCTAGAACCATAATTTCATAAATGCCACAAGGGCCAACATGTCTCCGTAGACTTGAACTTCATGCTACTTGGGACACAAATCGTAATTTCTTGATTTCTTAATTTTTAAAATATTTATTTTTTTAATATTTTTAGGAAATTAAAAACTTTAAAAATATTATATTTTTAGGTTGATAGGCCTTCCTTTGAAAGAGCTTTTTTGTCTACCTTTTGATTCTCAGATAGACATCTGGCGCATCTGGTTTAATTGACATCTGGCCTATGTTTATGTGGTCTGATTGACATCTATTTAGGTTAAATATCTCATATCTTTGTGACATCAATACACAGATTTCTTTCTGACATCTATACACAAATTTCTATTGACATTTGTGTGCACTACCGGACTTCCAGAAGAATCAGTTTGAATTCATTATAGAGTTAGTTTTTGCTTTGAGTGCTTCTTGGTCAAGAAAATAATAAGATCGCTTTAAAATGATATCCTGGTGCTGAGAATAGCGGGTAATCTGTTTCTTCTGCAGAGCTTTAATCTCCGGCAATTTCGATTAGGGAAACTTAATATAGATCCTGGGAGATTTTGAGTCAAATTCAAGCAAGACTTTAAGCCACAAGATCGGTGGGCGAGGAAATAAATTAATGCCTGTATTTGCCACTCAAATGCAAACGGCATAAAGTTTTCACAATCTAGAAAAGGAAACAGACCCGTTGTTAAAGCCATTGTAAATAACCCTCATTTGCTTTAGAATGGAAATTTTCTTTTTTTGGTTGGTAGATTGATTAAACTCTCGGGTTTTCTATCGTAAATAACTATGTTTCATTTGGAAGGAAATTCCTTGCTGGTGGATTACTTGAACTCTATTGCTTTTCCTAGTGTAAATAACTTTCTGTGGCTTTAGAAGATAATCCTCTTTTTCCTCCTTTTCTTTTGGAAGAAGCATCCTTTTTTGATGGGTTGAACAAATTTGATCTGAGAAAAAAAAACGTCTTATCAGTCGGCTCTAATATTTCGTAGCTTTCTTCTTCTTTTTCTAAGAGTCTTCAATCAGGGAGCATTCTCAAGGGTTTGCCCACTGTAGCTGGATCATTATTATTTAAGAAATATTTTCAGCGCCAGAGCAATATTAAATCCGGCAAACTGTAGTTTATCTTCAGTATTTTCCGCAGATTTTGAGAAAAAAATTCAGATACATATTTCAATATAGTATTTTCAATCTTTAAAGAACAATGGATATCGTTGATAATTTTTGTAGATTTGTCGCTTTCATTTTGATTCTCGAAAGTAAACTAAATTTGATATTTACGGATTTCGTTTTTTTACGCAGATGTAAGAAATTCAATACTCTAGGCCGTCAAAGCTTCCAGCTGGTCAAGCGGTGCGCATAATTTTATGAAACGATGCGCTGAAGCAGGAAACATCGAAGCCTTCTACACTCTGGGCATGGTAAGCGCGCCGATTCTTTAATAAAAGTCCGCGTAGTGGCCCATGAGATTACTTTATTTAAACGTTTATGATCCCAGAGAGCCGCCTTAATTTAATCGCCCTTCATGTGCAGATTCGATTCTACTATCTTGAAAACCGAGGCGGCAGAGCATCATTGATGGCGAAGGCCGCCATTTCATCACATGTCGCAGCCCTATACTCCCTAGCCATCATTCAATTCAACGGCAATGGAGGCACAAAGAAAGACAAGGATCTCAAAGCCAGGGAAGCCCTGTGCGCCAAGTCAGCATTTCTTGGCCACATGAACGCCTTGCAAGAGCTCGGCCACTGCCTACAGGACGGTTACGATGTTACCAAGAACATAGTAGAAGGAAGGCGCTTTCTCGTCCAGGCCAACGCCTGGGAGCTTGCCTCAATCTTGCCCGCCCATTACTTCAGAACACATCATGATACACGGCTCCAGCCTTTTGAACCATGGCTCAAGAACCTAAATGGCGGCAACAAACGGCAAAATCATGCCACCGGAAGTCAAGCTTTCGTTCAGGTGGCAGCATGCCCTCTCCTGAGCGATTTTCCGATGTAATGTCCTTGTGCCAGAACTGCATCCTGCGAATAAGTTTCTGGTTCACTGGTTCAAACTCTGGCTTTCGGGTTTCGGCCTCCGACTGTGTTCTCACTGATTCTGCGGGAGGCTGGAGACTAGGAGAGATGAGTTCCGGCGGTGCTCAGTTTGCAGGATAGTGAATTATTGTTCCTGGGCATGCCAGGCTTTAGATTGGAAAATTTGTCACAAGCACAACTGCACCCCCATTGAGGATTGGTCGGAATAGGAGGACGATGAGGAGGAAATGGGAGAGGACGAGGAAGACATCGTGATTAGTTAAGTAATTTCAGATCCTTTTGGTAGGTTTTTCTTTTTCGATTAAGGATCAAGCTTTCATGTAATAGCATGTACTTACCTCCACCTACATGGTATATGTGTGCTTTTCTCTAAATAAGTCGTTTTAGAGAGTCATAAAGCTTGGAGGGAGAATGGTGATTCTCATAGAATTTTGAGGAGTTTACTTCTTTTGGGATAGATTTTCTTCCAAGAAGCAGAGCTGAGCTATGTAGTTCCTATTTTTTCAAGCCTTCCTCATGGCTTGTTCATGTACAGAGTTCTGAAAACAACAATGCTAAATTGTACAATATTAGAGCCTCTCTGAGCTCTTCTATTTTGGATATGGTGTGTTTTTATGTTTGCTGTAATTTCAATCCAAACCATTTGCTAGAATTTTGGGCTTGGCTTTAGTATGGAATGCAGGTATTTGTGGAAATATTAGAGGGGACGTGACATAATTTAAATGATAAGATTGAACTGGTTGGTAATTGAAAAGTGTAGTGTAATCATTGCTGGTTAGATTTGCTTTATATTTTTTGATGTGCTTTATATTTTTTGTTTTTCTGGATTTTATTTAGCACTTTATTGTTATTATTATTATTATTCTATGGTAATTTTGAATCTATTCTTAAAACTGAGTAGTGGCAATTCTGTAGATAACTTTTCAAGCAATAATTGTAATAAGTGTTTACTATGGGCGTGTATGTTAGGGTATAATTCAAATTCAAAATAGTAAAAATTAACAATTGTTTTTAAAAGTGTAAAGATACATTGAAGGTGTGGAAGATTTGGGAAGATTTGTCTTATAGTTATGCATATAACATTTAAATGAATTATCATCAAAATATGCGAATTCTTGTTAAGATTTGGGAAGATTTGTCTTATAGTTATGCATACAACATTCTAAATAAATTATCACCAAAATATGTGAATTGTGGTGATCCATTAATAATATATTTGTTCCTATTAATTGCATGTGGATTGCTAAGATAAAAATGTGAAAATCCTGATTTTTAAGATATATATACTTGTAATCTATACAAGTTTAGAACCACCACTTCAAGATTTGTCTTATAGTTATGCATACAACATTCTAAATAAATTATCACCAAAATATGTGAATTGTGGTGATCCATTAATAATATATTTGTTCCTATTAATTGCATGTGGATTGCTAAGATAAAAATGTGAAAATCTATACAAGTTTAGAACCACCACTTCAAATCTCATTTCTAATGGGCGTGTATGTTAGGGTATAATTTAAATTCAAAATAGTAAAAATTAGTAATTGTTTTTAAAAGTGTAAAGATACATTGAAGGCGTGGAAGATTTGGGAAGATTTGTCTTATAGTTATGCATATAACATTTTAAATGAATTATCATCAAAATATGTGAATTCTTGTCAAAATTTGGGAAGATTTGTCTTATAGTTATGCATACAACATCCTAAATAAATTATCACCAAAATATGTGAATTGTGGTAATCCATTAATATATTTGTTCCTATTAATTGCATGTGCATTACTAAGATAAAAATGTGAAAATCCTGATTTTTAGGATATATATACTTGTAATCTATACAAGTTTAGAACCACCACTTCAAATCTCATTTCCAACCTATCCGATAAAGGGATCCACAATAAATAAACAAAGTAACATTATAATTTATGCTGCAAATATATAGGTAATTTATACTAAGACATCATATGTAAAATCACTTGATATATAGACTGGAACAAAACTATAAATATCGTGAGTAGAAGCATTGAATAGCTTTTAAATATCTTGAGCACAAGCATTGAATAGCTTTTGAAAAATATGGCTACAACAAAACTATAAATATTCTAAGTAGAAGCATTGAATAGCTTTTAAATATCTTGAGCACAAGCATTGAATAACTATTAAACACACATGGGTAACCAGAAAATATGAAAGATAAATCATGCAGTACAATTTTTATTCACAAATGATATACATTTATAGTACATTATGTGACCGTTGGGATTC
>APFE030545108.1:7836-31728 GCA_000404065.3 Pinus taeda | reverse complement strand
CCTAACCCCATGAACCATCTCAAAGCTTGATCCTTTAATGTTGAAGGGAACAATTTGAGTTTTTGGGAGTCATCTAGATAGTCATAGGTTCGACATACCACTTCAAACTCAATAAGAATGTTTCAAGATCTTCAGATCTCAACCCATGGAAATTAGGGAGGACAGATGGTGATATGTTTTTCATGGTGGCTCTGGAATCCTCATCAACGATAGGGAACCCAAATGAATTATCGCCATCTCTATTTCCTCCTCCAATGGGACCTCTACCACCTCCATTGTTTCCTCCTCTTCCTCCTCTACCTCTACCTCTACCTCCTACTTCTTCATCTGCCATGATGGTTTTCCTAGAGATTTCAAAATATTCTGGTTCTTCTACAAAAGGTGAACGAGGAGAGATTTCTCCTTCTCCCTCAGATGATTCTATTTCCTCAATTACAATTGGTATTTCTGTAGGAGAAAGGGAAGAGTCTCCTCCTAGTTCAAATTCAATAAAAGGTGTAGGAGAGTCAACTCTTGGCTCTTGAATTCCAGGAATTCTAGGACTAGGAGTGTCGGTTGGAGATAAGGGAGGTGTCTCTTGTCTATCCCTTGGAGCAGATGGACTTGTAAAAAATTGAACCTCGAGCTCTAGCTAAAAACCTTCCTCTAGAATCTCTAGCTCTATGCATTTCATTTTTTTTATTTTATTCAAGTCAAGTTAATAGTTCTTTTTTCTGATCTTCCAGTTCACTCTAGGTGCAAGAAGAGAGCATACTCAAGAAGCTACTAAATCAATAACTTTCTCTTTTCTGATCCTCCAGATCACTTTGCAGTGCAAGAGGAGAGCATACTTTGATAGGTTATCAACTTCTTTCCTTGAAATCTTATGTTTTTTTCTTTTTTTTTAAGAATATGGCTACTTAATTTCACTTCCCCGGCAACGGCGCCAAAATGTTTGGTCAATTTAGTATTCCTAAATTGATATCATTAATTGTCAACCCAGGGCTCGCAAGCTGATGAAGTGAAGGTGTACTATATGTACTTAAGCAACCTCTTAAAGCTTTTTGTCGTTTGGGGGGTGTTGTTTGTGATTAATCTATCTTCCTAAGATGGAGTGATGTATTTATAAACAAATAAGTGATGGTGTGTGTGGAGTGAATTCTAGATGAGTGAGGGTGTGTGATTAGTGGTTTCTAACTACTTGCTGAAAAGGAAAACTTTGAAGGAAATAAATGAATTAAAATGAACTGAAAGCAAAGAACCACTTTCTAATGGTATTAGACACCATTAATGCTGCTGCAAATAAAAAGTAAGAAAATCACTTAAAAGACCAATGATAATGTTTATCTCTTCCTAACTCTTTGCCTCTAACACATAGTACTGTGTAAGACACGATTAAGAAGTAGCTAAAGGTAAGTCTAAGAAATGATAAAAATGAGAAAAATCTACTTTAAAGACTAGTGATAATATTTTGCTCTTTCTAACTCTCTGCCTCTATCACATGATACTGTGTAAAGCACGATTAGAAAGTAGCTAAGGATTAGTCTAGAAAGCACCCAAAGCCAGTTGCAAGTGATTAGTATTCTGATCTCTAAAAGATAAACAATTTATAGTAAGAGACCATTCATATGTTAGCAGACGGTTTTGAGAAATAAAACTAAAAATTAGCTATGGAAATAAAGTAAAAGACAGCAACTTTGAATCTGTCAACTGAAACTACCACTAGATATAAAGCAAACACATAAACACACAAGTAATCCCGGGTCAAAAACCTGCAAAAGAACAATGCTAATCAGCTTAAAAGAAAGGATTCAAAACGAATTAAAATGAAGTGAATTATGTTGTACATAGGTCAAGAAAAGGAAATGCTGAACATGAAAATACTATACAAGGCTAATATGAACAGGGGCCCTCCATTCACATAACCCAAAGAAGACTCAAAGTGTTGAAAGCTTCAAAACAGCACTCCTTCTATTACTCCATGTGCAGAAATTCACAGTCAAGAGTGCTAGAACAACACTATTAAAACAGAGTCTTGGGAATGCACGAAAATTATAATAAGTTCATAAACATACAGCAAGTAAAAGTTAACATAAGCGTATGCAGACGCAAGTATTTATAGGCATCTGAAGGATAGCCTATGCGTGTTGCTAAAACTGAAAATAACAAACTGTCATGTATAATTAAAACTGCAGTAGCACGTCATGAGCCTGCGTGGGTGAGCTGGAGGTCCTGGTTGTCATGGGCATTGAATCCAGAGTTGGACTATCTCCCCCACATCCTGCGTAACACGGGAAAGTCACCGTTTGAGCTGACGTGACCCAACAGCTTACGCATCACCGTTAAGCTTCCTTCGTTGACCGGATCTTGCCCCTGTTTGACCGGAGGTACAGATGACGTGGATGATTGAACAAATGGCACAAGAACCTCGAGCATCTTGATACCTAAGTACCCATGTGGCTCTTTTGGCAAAATGGCACGTGGAACCTTGAGACCAACAAAAAGGCTGCGAAATCTCCAGATGGCTGCAGAATCATCAGATAGCTGCGAAATCGGTAGAGAGCTGCAGAATGCCTGTAAATATGTCAAAATCTAAACAAAACAGTCACACATTAGCAAAGCTCACTTGATCATGCTTAATGACATCTAATGTAATGATCTAGGTGGTTTTACATGGAAAATGAGGTGAAAGAGAGAGATCAGTGATGAAAAACAGTAGGTAATAGTGGATGATGAGGTGTAGGTTAGAGGCTCTACAATTTCCCCAACAGTATACAAAAATTTGCAAAGCATGGCCGAGTTCAAAGCGGAAAAGCATAACATATATATCCGGGCACGGAAGGATCCAAAGAGAACACGGGTCAAGCTTCCATTCATTCCAACAGATGATGAAATTTATGAGGTATTGGCAGGATGGCCTCCGAAGTGGTGCGCCCCATACAAGGCCATTTTAGAATGAATTGTAGCACAACAATGAAAGAAGGAAATCTAGTTGTGACTCACTAAAGTGGCGGAAAGGACATGTCAAAAGGCCGCTTCGCAGTTGGTGGCAACCGAGGAAGTACTCTTTGAGGAGATCACAAAAGATCAAGAAATGTCCTCGGAATAAGACATGCAAAGGGAACTAGAGACATAGGAATGGTCGAACCCTACCCGTAAATTGACACAGGGTAAGAGACCATGCAGCAAGGAATCACCGCGTATACACAAAATGTCAAAAACAACAAATACTTTGGAGAAGGAATTTCTTGCCAGCAACGAACCTACGCGCAATATCACTATAGGTGCATTAGAGGAGCTTATGATAGAGCAGAAAACTATATTGGGGGATCTCAGAGCACAACTATAGCCATTACAGGTGCGATCCCTGGGAGGGATGATACCGAACCTAGCTGAGGGCATAGTTGGAGCCGAGCCGATGGTGCGCACCCACATAAGGAATGCTTTAGTGTTGCTAGCAGGCGTTGTCCTAGCAGAAACTGGAGGTGACATGCAAAGTTGGGGGTTGAATTTGGCCAGCCTTCATAGAGAAACACTATACCAACTGTAAGATGGGGTAACTGCCAAGCTTCATGCCTGGGAAGGCCACGCCATCCAAATCTTAATCGAGCATAAGGAAAATTTGGAGCAGTTCAATGTACAATGTGATGAGTTGGTCACACACAACCAGGAAGTGGAACAGGCAATGGCAAAAGCCTGTAGTAAGATACCAGAGTTGGATATCCCAGCGAAACTTCCAACAACTAACAAGATTCATCACATGGCCGCAAGATTACATACGACCCAACAAGAGGCCGAGAAAGCTCAGTGGGAAATAAATTTACAAATTGCAGAGCTAAGACTAAAGGAGCAACCACCCACACCCCCGAAAGATCAAGAGCAGCACCGCAACATAATTCAAGCAAGATTGCACGTGATAAAGTGCGTTGTCCAAAAGTGCTTGAGATTGTTGGATCAGTCCCTCCTTACGCTCACATCCCTCTAGGAAGACCCCACATTACAACAAGTAGGGACAAAAGCATGGGAGTTACAGCAGGATTATGACACAGCTCGCGAGATGGCGCAGACAGTCGCCATCATGCAGCGGTTGGCTAAAATGAGGGAGGCCCATGTTCTCAAGACACAAGTTGACGCAGCTTGGCAGAAGGAAGCAATCTTAAAGAACGCATCCAGCCTTGGCTTGATGAGGCATTCGTGGTCTCTGCCACCATCGAGGGAAACATAGCACACATGCAGGCCATCTATGAACCTGGACAAGCAACTAAAATGAACATGGATGCATCAGTAGCTTGTGTACAATGGGTACAAAATATCGCGGAAGACTTAGTTGCGATGTAAGCGAAGCATAGAAGTTGTTGAATGACCTTCACGTGAAGATTAATACACCAGTCGAGTGACTTGGGATGAGTCACGATGGTTGTGCTAGGTGCTTACTGGGTAGAGGAGGACCCGCGTATCAGTTTGGGGCTCAAAGGCCACAATTTTGGGTAAAAGTATGGTAAAGGCTCTGCGAGGTGCGCAGAGTGTGAATTTTAATGAGTCAAGTCAAAGGGTTGTCTGCCCAAAAATAATGTAAGAAAATAGAAAGTGAGTTGGCTTGCCCATGGTCCGCAGACCATAGAAATGTATAAATAGAGCAAGGCTCTATGGTTAGAATTCAGCTTTTGCGTTTGATCTTTAATGAAATGGGTTTATGAGGAAAATAGTCTCTCAATGTCTATAAGTCTGAGTCAAGGGTGTTGGTAGATAGATAGAGGCTCTGCAGCTGTGTGTGCAGTGGCCTGATAGAGTCCGAAGTTGTGTGCACTAAGCTCTAGAGCTGAGTGCACAAGGTGGATCTGGTTGTATTGGCAGAAGATAAATAAAGATAATAATTTCAGAATCATTGAGTACTTTATCAAGAATCTATCTGTTTCTTATGTTCTAAATTTATGCACTGTCTTTAACAATTATGATTGCACACACTGGGTTTTATTGTTAAATGTTTGCTTAAAGACTGTAAGAAGAAGATTAGATCTGTAATAAATTCATTAATAAGGAAGCACATCTACACAGATCTAGATGGAGCCCAATAGTAGTACAAAGTGGTGCAAGGCCATAGACAATTCACTACCCCTCCAATCCACATTAAGGCATCCAAAAGGTTTGGAAACCTGGTTCCAGCACCGTCCCATACTACCTCAGGTGAGACTTCAGTCCACACTCCATGGATTGTTTCTGAAAGGGATGGTAGTGTGGGATTTGTTCGGCTAAAGCACTTCTAAAACATGGGTCATGCCCCAACAAGCCAACACAATCTAAGTATTTGTAACAATTTCTGGAAACTCCTTGAAGGGGAAGCTTCTTGAGACTTGACCCTTCTCATGGATTTCTAGAATCAACCTAGGTGAAGAGGGGAGCAACTTTTTGGTGACCAACATAGTCATTAGTAGTGCAACTTGTGGGTTAATGCATCACCCTAAGGTTAGATGGAGTGTTGGTCCTCAAACTAGCTCAGATGATGCAGTTTAGGGCTGAAATTCTAGGAAATAAAAGGTACATGCTTAGGACTTTGTGCAATATGGTGACAAGGGGGGATCAGATGTGACAAAATGGCCTATAATAAAAATATCCCTAAATCGCAGAGTCAAAGATGATGAATGGTGGCTCAATTGATTTACCTTCTGACAAGTAGGGATCAAGGACAACTGACAAGTTTCAATTGTTACAATCCATTTACAACATACTATGTTTTCTTACTAAGGAAGCCATACCCATACTCAAGTCATAAGCTAACATTACATGTACAATGATCATAACATGTACAATGATCAAAAGACACATCCATAGATATAACCGGTGTACCCATGACTAGATGACTATCTATATGATCACGACCATTATAGGTTGTGATCTTTCTATATGTCGCTAAATCCCATCCTCTATGGATGAAACCAAATACAGGGTCTTCTATCTTGTTCACATGACCAAGCAATCTATATGTGTAATCATGTGAATAATTGAGATTGATTCAAACATGGTAGACTCCATCTGATTACCATATAATGATGTAAGTTGTTAACAAACACATGAGAAACCACCGATGATGTTAATGGCTCTTAAGATACTATAGTAAAATCTGTATGGTGTGAATGAATGAGTTTACGTCAAACACCACACAGACTCGTTCGGTTGAAGGCCATTAATGTAAACCTATTTCCGAGAGTGAGGAAACTTTCCATTGATGTATGCAAGCACCAAGGTACCAAGAGGTGTTTCTAAGTCAACTTCCTTGAATGCTATGTTGATGTTGACAAGAAACGATCCATCGCAAGAGGGAATTGATGCATCCCTCATCAACGACATGAAAGAGGTATCATGATTGAGACATAATCATCAGAATGATGCTGACATGGAATTTGATCAGGAAAGTTAGACATCAAATGAAGGCTTAAGGGTATTGTAGCGGAAATCAACTGAATGAATTCTCTTGAACACATCAATGGCACTGAATGGATTTGTAAGCGTTAACCCAAAATCAAAATGGAGGCTCTAAAAATGGTATGATAACAAAAATACAAGAAGATTACCCAATCCAACAACCATGAAGATGAAGTGGAAGAGTTTAATGTTGAACAGTCACTCTCTCCCATTAGAAAAATGGAATCCTGTGTTTTCCCAATTTATGCAACCATATTGGTTAGTACCTCTTTATTTTTTAAGAAGATTGAGGAGGATAACATATGTTTTATCTATAAGTTCATTCTTTGGATGAATCCCTTTGAGTATGTTTAATGCACCATCATTAAGTTTGACCTTGTCGTGATCGACAATTCCATCATTTTTGATGTTTTTACGAGTCCAATGAACTTAAAACTCGAAATATTTTTGATCTTTAGAGAGTTTGAGAAAGAGCTGAAAAAGAAAAATCCAAATGTCCCTTTTCATAGGTAGTCCCTTAGGTCTAAAAAGGTGTAAAAAATACCCTAGAGAACCTGTTAGCCATAATTGACTAAGGTATTCCTTTTTTTTAGTTAATCTATATGATTTCATAAAATGGTTAAACTTATACTAAGTAGTCATATTTTCATTTCCTTTAACGAGTTATAAAAGAGAAGTGCTTGAGAATCTTTTCATATTTTTGGGGTTTGAAAAGAGCTAAAAGAGCAATCCTCTTGGAGGAATGTATGGTATAAAGGATAGCAAATGGTTCTGGTCATGATGGAACTGCTCAAAACACTAAAAGGTCATGAGGGTGGCTAATATGATCACTCATCACACATGTTCCTCAGGAAAGGGTAAAATCAAGTGAATGTGTATAATCGGTCAAGAATATGGTGATGAAGGAATGAAGAAAACCAAGGCTCATCTATAAGAAATAGGCTGATAAAAATGACAATCACGAGGGATAAAATGGGAATGGTTTAATTCTTACAAAATATTCAAACATGGCAAAATATGCTTGAGATTGGTTTCATTTTTACACACGCTTCAAACAGACGAAAAACTATGCTTGAAATAAGTTTGCAAGCCCTCAACAGAATGGCTCAATTCAAGGTACATGACCACCAAGCTTCATTTCATGCACCTAAGTAGACTACTAGGTACTAAAAAGTGGATGGAATGAATGTTCATTTATTAGATCAACTGAGATACTCGATTGAGAATTTACGAGATATAATCAAATAATCTAATTGGAAGGGGATTTGTTTCATCTTTTAATGAGCTTGACACAGGCAAAGTACTATGCTCATGGGATCTTCTTTGATTTTTTAATGAGATTAACACAAGAAAAGGAATTTTACTATAAGAACCTTGTTTCTTTTTTTAAGGAGCTTGCTACAAGAAAAAAAAATCTCCTCAAAGGACCTTGTTTCATTTTTTAACAAGCTTGACACAAGAAAATGAAATTTGCTCTGAAAAATTGATCATGACCTCCAAGAGACCATGGCTTCCAAGAGGTCATCATAAGATGGAAGAACAATGCTCTGGAAGGGATATATATCAAAGGATCCAATGGAAAGATCTTGAATCCCCCCAATAACTGATTCACCATATCACCTACCAGATCTGGATCAAAAGAAGTTGAGCAGGCAGTGACAGGCTCATGTTTGGCAGTAGGTACATGAATGGGATAGGTTGACACATAATTAACCTGAGGTGGGAAAGATACCACTTGTGCCTTCAGAACAATTAGGGAATTAGGATGATTGGCTGTCAGTTTAGGACCAACAAATGAAAGATGATCGATAGTCACAATTTGTTAATCACGTGAGAAGAACATCACTCAAAAGAGTGTGGATAAAACAACATTCATAGCATAAATATAGTCTTCCCACAAGATAAAATTGAAGTCCAGGGGTTCTATGAAAACCATAACATCAATACATAGAGTTTTTATTCGCAAGGTAACATGAAAGCAAGGAAGGATCCCTTCGTGTTGACTCGTTCTTCTAGTAAAATCTAACAGATTCAGTGTAGCAGACACACACTTTGGGGAACCCAAATCTTACCAAGGAGAGGACGATAGAATACTAAAATAATGTCCCTTACCTATAATAGTTTGATGGATGTCCTTATAATAAGCTATTACTATGATCTTAGAAGGCATGTAATAAGGGAGATGAGGTTTTTTCCATTGACTCCGGTTAAAGGAAATGACATGTTTCCTTGGATGGGGTTTCACAAGGATGGGGGAAATTCCCCCTTGTCTAATAGAATAACAAGAAATAAGAAGAACCTGAGTGGTATGATCCTTACTCTCTACAGGAAAAGTATGATCGACTTAAGGTGGAATTGGGTCAACCATTTTCTCACCCAATGGTTTGTCAAGAATTGAATAATGGGATTCACATTTAGAGAGAGTGGGATTGATGGGGTTCGAATTCCAATCAGTCACTTCATCAAATAGATGGGGATTAGGAGAAAGATTCTGGTAACCAAATGGAAGTATAGGCTAAGAAGTTGTAAGGTTTTCTAACACTTTTGAGACTTCATCCATATAAGGACAAAAGTGAATAGGATGATTCCCTTCACACAAGTTACATGGAAATTTGACTTTACCCTTTTCCCAATGGACCTTACTATCACTAGTTGAAGGTTTGGCACCAGCATGATCTCCATAATCTAATGAAAAAGGCTGATGTGTGTCTGTGGACCAAGCTTCTAATACTTTGGTAATACCTAGAAAATCTCTAAGAAGGTTGTCACCCTTACATAACATGGAAGAGAATTTAACTTTAAAGGTATGATTGAAAGGTTTCTCAAAATCATTCACATTATTAGAAATGGTTTCTTGGCTTCCCCCTGCTTATTTTTCTTCTTGTTAATCTTCCTTTTCTTCTTATTCTCATCCACCTTGCTACAAACTTGCAGGCTTCCACCAGATGAAGAGGAAGAGGAGGAAGAAGACAGAAAATGTGAAGAAGGAAAAACATCATCTTTAGGATTAACATGAGGTTGATGTTAATCAGGTGGAGGAGAACTCGGTTGAGAAATAGTTTGGGAATTGAGAACCATAGGGGAAAAAATAATCAAACTAGAAACACAATGGTAAATCCGGGAAGTGATAACGTTTTCATATAAGGAGCACCAATATTTCCAGAATAAGGAAAAGGACTAGGATTCTTGTCAGAGGGGTTCCCTTGATTGGTATAGTCTGAAACTATTTGCACTAGTCTCAAAATAAGATATACAAAGGAGTCGTTCCACAGGGAGGATGTTGTTATGTGATCAATTAATTGATTTTAGAAATTAACAAGACTAAATAAAACAAAGGGTTAAACTAGGAAAAAGGCTTACCATGCAACTGTGAAGTACAATCTACACCATGGAAAACTAAGGACTTAATGTATGTGCAAGAAATCTCCCTGAATGTTTTGTTTGGTGAATCATAGTATCAAGGTCATCGACCTGGTTACCTATGGATGAATAGCAACCTATAGGGGGATCCAGAAATATACTCGATTGTACGTGCGAGTGAAGTCAGTAGTAGTGCTATCTAATGCATAATTGTTCGAAGAGAGCACTCCCATATACTTATCGTAGAGTTCCATCTGATATAACTGAAGGTACGTGGAGAACAATCATATACACTTACATACGTGGAACGAGATTTTACGCCCATGATACAAAGCTGGCAAACAACGACAACTCCTACATTTAAATACATGGGAGCACATATCTAGCCTAGACCCCTATGTGTGTCATTAAGTTTCAAATGCTCCTTAGGTTAATTGAGATGAATTTTAATTTTGATCTCGAACAATGTCTCACTTTCAAGGCTCAAAACTTGATGTCACCCGAACACGCCTATGATGCAACTAATATGACAAAAGGAACTATTTTCATTTTCGATGAAAGCTATCTAGTGTACAAAAGAGGTGTAAACAATGATACAACAATCAAATATGCGACCTACAAGATATTCCTAATTGTCGGGTTGTGTTATATTCCTTCCACGACTATCTCATGTACTTAAATAGGGTTTAGGAGGGGGGGGAAACCCCCCCTTCATTGTGACGATTGCGTAGCGAGGGGGGTCACAGGGGGTTTGAGGGGTGCAGGTAACCCCACTCTATGGGGTTTGGTTTTAGACCCTATGTTAGGTTGGGCAGACGTACCTATGGTTTTGTGTAGGATTTTCGAACATGGTTTTGGACGCGAGGGTTTTCGGTCCATGGTTTAGGATGTGATGGTTCTCGGTCCATGGTATTGGATGCTTCAGCATGTATAAATATGTATTGTAACATTGAAAGGAAAATAATGAAAAATCAAGCTAATAGTCTCGGTTTTGGGATCCAGGGGAAAATCTATGTGTATGTGTGTTTTACGTGTTATGCTCTCACATTGTTTATTTTCTGCGTTTTAGAATTCATATGCAGGTACTTTTTGCACACTGTTAAAACCTACATTTGGTATCAGAGTTGTTTTGGCTTCGAGGGGATGCTTTTATTGTTGAGGGATTTTTCTCGGGCCTGCAGTAGACCCTATTCAGTAGGAGATTTGTGAGATCGATCCTGGTGGTGAAATAAGATGGTGAGTAGTGGAAAGATAGCGATCGAGAAATTTAATGGTCAGAGTTTTGAGTTTTTTAAACTCAAGATGTAGGATCTGTTGGTGGATAAAGATCAGTGGATTGCGGTAGATCCGGGTACTAAATCAATGGGAGTGTCCGATGAAGAATGGAAGAAGTTAGATCAGAAGGCAAAGAGAACAATACGATTGTGTGTCTCAGATTTAGTATTCTTGAATGTATCATGCGAACCTACAATTAATGCTTTGTGGGACAAGTTAGGGACTTTGTACCAATCTAACTCTCTAGTGAATAAACTGTTCCTACGAAAAAAGCTGTATAACCTGAGGATGAAAGATGGAGACTAGGTGACAGAGCATCTGAATGCATTTAATATTGTTGTAAGTCAGTTATCGTCTGTTGATATCAAAATTTTAGATGAAGATAAGTGCATTAGTTTGTTGTTTTCTCTACTATATTCATGGGATAGTCTGGTTATTGCAATAGGTAGCAATGCAACTGCCTTACAGTTTGATGAAATAGTCTCATCGTTTCTAACGGAGGAGATGAGACAGAAAAATATGGAGAGACAGAATGGTGATGCCTTGTCTGTATGAGGACAGTCCTAGAATAGAAACAAAAATAAGTCATCGAGTGGGAGATCTAAATGTAGAGGGAGATCTAAATCTTTAGGAAAACCTGTAAAGGTGGTGTGCTGGAAATGCAAAAAGGAAGGGCACTACAAAAGGGACTATAAATCTAAAGCTCTTGATAAAGGAAAGGGATCTCATGATGCTCCTTCTGCAGAGGTGGAAACCACCTCGTATGAAAGTGGGGATGTGTACTTAACTTCTTTAAGTACACATCTATATCATGAGGCATGGTTGATTATCTCAGGTGCATCCTTTCACTGCACTCCCTATATAGAGTGGTTCTACAAGTATGAGAAATATGATGGTGGTGATGTCTTATTTGGGGATGATAGGAAGGATAGAATCATTGGTCGTGTAAAAGTAAAGTTGAAGTTGCAAGGTGGAAGGGTTAGAACACTTTCGGCTATTCTGCATATTCCTGCGTTAGTTAGAAATATGATTTCTTTAACCAAGCTAGATGATGCAGGTGTAAAAACAGTGTTTGAGAAGGATACATGCATGATGGTTCGAGGAGCATTGTTATTGATGTGGGGAGTTCAGATTGGAACTCTGTACAAGCTGCAAGTTAGCATTGTTGTTGATGGGTGCAACAGTTCTGTGGTTCCTGAAAGTGGAGTAGAAAATCTAGTGGTCTTTGCAGAGAAGACCATGTTGTGGCATCAAAGGCTTGGACATATTTGAGAGAAGGGCCTTCGAATATGTCATGGTAAAGGTATAATAGAAGGTATGAGTAATATCTCTCTGGATTTTGATTTGTATGAAAATTGCGTATATGGGAAGCAGAATTAGGTGAGTTTCCCCTCCAGTGGTAAGAGGGCGAAACAGATATTAGACCTTGTGCACAGTGATATGTTTGGACCTGTGAAGGTTCCATCACTGGGTAAGTTTGTGTACTATGTATCATTTATATATGACTTCTAAAGGAATACATGGATATATTTCCTTAAGAAGAAATCTGAAGTCTTTGACAGGCTTAAAGAATTTAAGGCTCTGGTGGAAAACTAGATAGAGAAGAAGATAAAGGTGCTGAGGACAGATAAGGGTGGAGAGTTTTGCAGTAAGTAATTTGAAGAATTCTGTAAGAAGTATGGTATAACATGGCAGAAGACTACTCCATATACACCTCAACAAAGTGGAGTTGCAGAAAGAATGAACAAGATGTTGAGCTAGCTTAGGTGCAAGTGATATAGACAATCTTCCAAATGTGGTTACAAGTTCTTCAATCTCAGGTTGAATTTCTCCTTCTTCCTCAATTGGTGTATCAGTCATCTATTGATAGACTGATTGCTTCATATGTTTCCCTTTTTTCCTAAAATCATCACATTTTCCTTCCAAATCACCCCGACCCTTATTAACAGGAACAAATCTTCTATTCCACTATCGGAACTGTAATCCCTCAGAAATTACAAATTACATAGACAACAGTTATAAGCTGTCATAGTGCTAATTCCCAAGAATTACACTATCGGTTGGTTTACAAAGGGAAATATTAAACCCCAGACATACACTATCGGTCTGAATTTCAAAGAGACGCACTATACACATCACCACTATCAACGCTTTAACTATCAACCTTCTGACAATCTTTTCCCTGATGCGATAACATGTGAGCTCTCGTTTATCGATATCGGTGATTTCAATACACCAATGCTAGGTTCCTCCTGCTCCAAGCTTGCGATGCAATAAGCCTCATGGACTCGACAACCTTTCCACTCTTCTTTATAGTATTTCGACTACGAGCTATCAGAGTTTCGATCTTCGATGGTTCTAAAGGTCCTTCTCACTCTACTGTGGTTCTATGATGCGATAATGGTTCAGACCTGATATGGGTATGAACCAAATTCAGTAATATTTCAAGTCCAGAACATTGTTCAGTGTAAGTCTTTTCACGGTTTTCCTGTGTAAACAGAGTTTCCATCGCGAAACTTAACAACGCATGTAAGAGGAACGTACGGGCCAATATATGGAAAAAAACCACAACATTAAACTTAAAGCAAGTATCAATAAGAAAAACAGATCTGAATCATCATTAACAAGGTTCAGAAGTAAAGAACTACAACCCATACACATACAAATTCCAGTTGACAGAGAACCACCAATTCGGATGCACAGAGAGAGTTTCAATATGACAATGTCTCCAGGATCGACTAGCTCAGAGAAGTCCCATTATTTCCTTTTAAAATAATAGATAAAACCCTCTCAGTCCTTATCCCTTACAAAAACATGCCAATTACATAGATTGATTAAACCAATTATCCATAAAGCTTACTACAGCTTATCCATAAAGCGATTATTACAACATGATCTTATTCTTAAAGTTTATCCTTATCCTAAGCTAGAAAAGCATGGAAATCAATGGCTAAAGGTCCCCACTCCTTTTCCTATAGATTTTTTATTTTATTTTTGGAATAAGTTTGAATATTTTCTCCTCCAAGTCGCATGCTCCTACATCAGACTCTTGAGGACAAAATTCTTCATGGGCCCCTATCCATGAGCTCATCTACAAAACTGCCAAGTTTTTGTATCATGTCTTCTATAACCCAAGTAGCTTCAGCAGTTGGCTGATCGTTGCATTTTACAAAATGCTGGAAGTACTCTCATCCCATTGTTTTCTTAAACACCTTCTTGTCTATAATTCTTTATGGCTGCAATTCCCTTGTTGTGGGCAACTGTTTTACCCAATGAATCTCTTGGCTCTCTTGATCCTTTTCTATATGATTTGCAGTTTCACCTTGATACTTGTAAGGGCTAGCAACATTGAAAATTGGTGATATTCCAACATCACGGGGTAACTCAATCTCATAGGTATTTGCTGAAAATTTCCTCAGTACTCTGCACGGTACAATTTTCTTGAACTTCAATTTATTATGCTCCCTCTTTGGAAACCTCACCTTTCTGAGGTGTGATAAAACTAGATCTCCAACATCAAAGTTCACCTCTCCTATTTTCATGTTTTCTCTAGTTTTTTACTTGATGTTTCTATCCTGTAGCTGTTGTTTCACTTGTTCATGTATTGCTTGAATTTCTGAAGAAAAATCTTCACCCTCTGCACTTCTCATCTTATATTTTCCCAAGTCTCTTAACTTAGATACTCCTCTTGGATGCATTCTATAAACAATATCGAATGGACTCTGTCCTGTACTTCTATTTGGTGAGTCATTATATGCATATTTAGCTTGTGCCAACACTTGATCCCACTGTTTTGGATGTTCTACAGTAAGACTCCTTAAAAGATTTCCCAAACACCTATTCACAACTTTAGTTTGTCCATCAGTTTGTGGATGATAGGAAGAATTGAAACTTAGTTTAGTTCCCAATTTTTTCCATAGCGTCCTCCAGAAACTTACAACAAATTTGGAATTCCTGTCTCAGACAATACTCTTAGGCAACGCATGCAATCTTACAACCTCCTTAAAAAACAAATTATTAATGTGAGAAGTGTTAACACCCAGGTTGTCCTCTTTGACTCCAGGGAGGATACGACCGGGGTAACCACTAACTAATCTTTGGGCTACAGCTTCTAGCCCAGCTGTACTCAGAGAGGGCTCTCTCTATTAGTTATGTCACTGCTTTCAGTGAAGGTTTTAGGCTAGTTATGGAGTGAAATTTTGGTTGTTTTTGTGTTTGGTTGGGAGGATGCTCCTGATAACTTTTAGTGTCTGATTTTAGGTGTAACTAATCCATTGGGCAATGGGGTCTTGGACTACTGTTCTCATGAGGTTTTGACTGAAATGTAAGGAAAATACAGGGCCTGTATGTATTCTGTGACACAAACTATGAAGATTGAGAGGTGAAAATGGAAACAACTTAGCAAAAAGCAATGAAGAAATTTTTACTTAAGTTGACTGGTGTGAAAGAGGTCTGTTATCTGGGAGCAATTTCTTGAATTCCTGGAATAACATTCTCTGGTGATGATACAGTATTAAAGGTAGCATTGAAGAATTACTCTTTAAGCACCATAACTGAAGAAAACATATATAAACAGCTAGGATTGAAATCAGGGTAATCAAAGATTAAATCCTGAGTTATTCTTTTTTCTAGCTATTCAGAGAACTGAATATGTGCGGGAAACATGAGAGGTACAAGAAAGTATGGCAAACATAATCATAACAGTAAGGAGTAAGGAAACTTATTGAGCCATGGAATACACGGGAATCCAGTACTTTAAGCCACACACCAGCACAACATCATGAGAGACAATATCTGATGAAATCCCATTGCTTTTTGTATTAGCTCCCTGAATCTTTACAGTATAAGAGCAACAGAAGAGAAAACGAGAGCTTCTTTACATCCGGAGTCCAACCCCTCTAAACAAATGCGGGGGGGAATATATAGAGGCTTCATACAAAAATATCTCAGGTATTGAGTCATCTGAGAATAAAATATCTCTTACACTTGTACAAGGAGAGTAGATGAGAAGTTATTGCAAGTATAAATGATTCTTAAAAGCTTTTAACTCCTGTCAGGATAACCTTTTGACCTTTGGGCACTACGGAGTTAGCTGCGCGGCTTTATCATAAATGTAACATGAAGCGCTCTGCCACTCTGATTTTCTGTATCTTCTTGACCCTGCCACCTGTGCTTGCTAATGCTACTGCTGATGTTGAGTACCTGTGCTGAGTTGGCTCAGCGTCTTCATATTTGTTGTTATGGCCTTTGCCCTTCTGTATGTGTAATGTAAATCTTTTTTCAACAAAGATTTAATCCTCTTAACTTTGATTTAAAAGTAACTTTATCAAATCTTGCCATGTGTCTGGAGGGGGAAGCTGGTGCCTCAAAATTGACCCTAAGGTCTCATCAGCTTCTGTGTACTTATAGAAATGAGGAGGCTCATCAAACAGATGTGAAACTTCATTTCTAATAAAAAACAAATTGTCTAACTTTTCAAAAAGAATTTGCCCTGTTACTGGGCCTGCTGAAGATGTTCCTGGTGTTTCAGCAATCTGAATTGCTGCAAAAGTGCTTACCCTCTTGATATATTTTTCATGAGAGAGTAATTTCCCTGATTCTAGCAAGTTGGGGAGCCCTCTGTCCTGCAGGGCTGCAAACCTGTTCTGAAATTTATTTATATCCGCTTTCATATCCTGGATTCTCCTGTCTAGGGTTTGGATTAAATTCTTCATTGTTGTGGCTCTTTTGATCAGGGAAATGGTTTCAGTCCTATTAGCAATTCCCATTTTTACCAGCTGGGAACTAGTCCTATAGTTAAGGACCTCAATCATCCTGGGGGCAAGGTCTGCCATGTTGCCTAGGGAGTTTCTTGCTCTTTGCAGTTCTTTTCTTGCCCTGCAAATGAGTCCCACTTGCTCATAAATGGCATCAATGTACTCCCATTGGTTGGTTATTGATTGCCCAATAGCAGTCCAAATCACCTGCTTAAGCTCTGCTGTAACCTTTTCAAAATTTAGCTCTTTTTCTAGCTGTGCAATTGTCTTCTTCAGAGCTTTTACTTCTTTCTCCCTCTCAGCCACATTTTGCTTAGACTTGTCATATTTCTCATTTATCTTTGCTAAGCTTTCCTTGGCTTGATTGAGTTCTGACATCTGAGCCTCTAGCACCTGGAGTTCTTGCCTTAGTTTTTGCATGTCCAGGCTCTCGGCCTGCTCTGTTGTTGGTGCTGTAGTGGCCGGTGCTGTTTCTGGTGCCTGTTGCTTTGGAGGGATGGTTTCTTGAGGGGTTCCCTCAAGGTCTATTTTTTCTGTGGGCGGTTTGGAAGATTGCCCTGCTTCTCTCCTTTGTAGTGCTGCTTCTAGTGTTGTCTCTGTGTCCTGCAGCTTTTGCTGTGTGTCTACCAGTTCCTTATATAAGGTCATTAGCAGTGCAGTGACATCCTTTTCTCGTCTCTGTTGGGCAACTTCATCTGCTTGTGGATGTAGAGTTGGTGGGATCTTCATTTTCTTCTTAATTGCAGCTACATCTGCATCCCTTAGTTTAAGGACCTCCTGTATGGCCTTAACATCATTGGGATCATGCCCAAACTCTATAATTATTTCTTCCAATGCCTTGATCCTATTGTCCTTGGCTTGAGAGGACGCCCTTTCCAATTCAAGCTGTGCTGCAGTGTTGTTTAAGCTATTTTGCAGCCTGTAATTTATCAAGGTCTTATCTGCCAGGGTGGCATAGACCATCTCACCCGTCTGCTTGTGGAGCTCGATCTGGTCCATGGGGTGGATGTCCTTTGCAAGGACTTCTAAGTTTGTCCTTATATAATCTGCAGCTGATTGAGGTCGCTGCACTGTAGGGGTAAAATGGCTCATAGTCATTTTGCCTTCTTGCACATCAAAGGCAAACATTAGTCTTTGTTGGTTTGGAGGAGCCATGTTCAATAAATAATTGTAGAGCTTAATTTTGATTGGCTCACTCCTCCTTTTGGCGTCCTTGAACTGCTCCTTTATGCCTGCAGCTGTATTTTTGTCTTGTCCTGAGGAGCTGACCTCCCCAAGTGCTGCCCTATCCTGCTCTTGATGCAATGAGCTGGCAGAGGTCTCAAGGCTTTGCATTTCTTCTTCTGAGAATGGATTGAGCCTCTGCCTTTTATCTGGACCTTCTGTGAGAGGGGTCTCCCTCTCCCTTTTCCTGCTGGTGTCCTCCCTCTGAAGGGTTTGGAGGACAGAGGGGTCTATCCTAGAGTCCTGTCTAGGAGGCGCCATATTGGTTGCTCTTTCTTGGGTGGTTGCCTGGCCTTTTGCTCTTTGCTTTTCTTGATCCTGATGATCAGTTTCTTGCTGGTGTTGCCCTTGTTGCCCTTGCTGGCCCTGTTGGCCCTGTTGGCCCTCTGCTTCTTCCATTTCTTTGTCTTTACCTTTGTTCTGCCCCTGATCTGAAGTTTGTGCTGCCCCTTGTTGTGTTGCAGATGAGGAAGCTGGCGCTGTTGTGTGAGAACTTGGTAGGGCAGGCACCTGAGAAGGACATTCCAAGTCAGCCATTTTTAGCAAATGTCTTCTAGCCCTCTCTACTAGCTCTTCCTGAGATACAGGCTCTATTAAGGTGTTTTTCTTCCACTTTGGCTGGTTGGCATGTCTTGATATATGTAGCTGACTCTCATGCTCATAGCTAGAGAGTTTATATCTTAATCTTCTCGAAGATATAAAGCCATTGGGGTCATAGGGCTTCCAGAGGAAACTGAGTGTTAGACCAAGGCCTTCCAACATCCTATCTACCTGCTTCCATCCTTCTCTTTTGTTTAAAACCAAATGACCAAGCTGGTTTTTAACTTTGAGTTGTGCCTTCTTGCCCTTCCCTGCAAATGGATCTGATCGGCATTGCCGAATTGTCTGAAATACTCCAGGGCAAAGAGCCTCATAGGCACAAATTTGGGTAGCCTGAATGGGCGTAACTCACACCCATATATCCTAATCACAGTGTGATGCTGGTAAAAATACCAGTCCCCTATGCTGTAGGCAGTGGACAACTGTAGAATTCTCTGCATTTCATCAGAGAGTCTTGGAGGAGGTTCTGTCGTTAGTAGAGATAGGGCCGGATGAATGAACAGATCTATGAACTCACAATATGTATAGGGTGAGTAAAAACGGATATGGAAGATCGAGCTCCAATATACAACCGATCTTGGGTTTCCTGCTGCATCAGTTCTCTTGATTTCAAAAGAGAATTTTTCATGTTGGTGATACAGAATAAGATGATAAATATATGAGGTGTATCTGAACACCCTCTCTCTGGATAAGTGCAGGAATTTCTCATGTATTTTGTCAGAGATGTATGTGGCATAGTCATAGCAGATAGGGGCCTTCCCAGGGGCAAACATTGTCATCATGACTAGCACAGTTTCCACTATAAACTCCATTGATTTATATCCCAGAACTGAGCTTACCATATGGGCCAGGTCTAGTCCAAGTTGATTTAGGTATCCATCAAAGACGGGAGGATGCAGCACTGTGTCTGACTTGCTAATAAACAGTTGATTTAATTTCAGGATCTCTGCCTCTGTAAGTATCTTGGTCCCTTGGTTGATTAAGTCCAGCAGGGATAAAGGAACCAATTTCTTGTGAGTTTTGAATTGAACCATATCCCTGATGGCCTGAGGGGTGGTATAGAATACAACTTCACCCTGGGGATTCATTACAACCCTCTGTGTTGGATCATAACAACTAGCACATAAGTAGATGAGGTCAGGGAATTGTCTGACTTGAGGCATTTTAAAAGTTGGGAGGGAAGACTCCCAAATGCCTAGGATATATGTTCCATCTCTGTGCCTAGCCCTGAACTCATTTAGTAGGTGAATATGAAATGTGCATCCTGATCGGCAGTCTTCCGAGATCTGGTAATCCAGGTCTTCCAAATCCTGCCAGTCTAGCTCTCTCTGAGGAGCATTTAGAGGAGTGACATTAAGGACTGCAGGGGTATCCATGTTTTATCCAAGTAATCTCTGAAATGTCGGGTATGCTGCTTGAAACAGTGAAATTGAGGGGGACCAAGTTTAACAGGGTTGGTTCACAGTCAAGGATAACAATGCTGGGCCTTTTGGGAAGGGCTTTCAGCAGTGGGGAAGACCTCCCTTGTCAGTTTGGGAGTAATGCAGGAAGTCCACGGTTGCGCGAACAGGGTAGGTTTTTAGCAGAAATTGCAGTCTATCCGAGGTCTCCACCGCTATGTTTCAACTCTAAATGGTCGAATAAGGGTAGGATACAGTTGGTTTATCGGTGGAATTTCAATTTAATGGCTTTTTGTGGTGGTTTTTACAAGAAATTTAAGAAAAAACCAGTTCGCAGGAGGACGAAGACTCAAATACCTGTTAAACAATGGCCTGGACTGAAGAAATAGCTGGGTTTGCGCGCTGGATTCTTTGAAAATGGTCGCGGGCTGGCTGGTTGAACGG
The DNA here is from genome assembly GCA_000404065.3 of Pinus taeda. Classification (NCBI taxonomy): domain Eukaryota; kingdom Viridiplantae; phylum Streptophyta; class Pinopsida; order Pinales; family Pinaceae; genus Pinus; species Pinus taeda. Next base: position 11,270 of record APFE030545108.1, on the reverse strand, counting down.
TCGTCGTGAATTACATGCAGACAGATAAGCAGTGTTTTTCTGAAAAATATGACAAAATTGCGAAAAAACGGCGAAAATATGGCTTTTTGTTTTATTGGCGCGCTTTTTGGATGACGTCATCATGGGGGACCGGGTTGGATGACATCAGCAGTACGTCATCGGGTGACGTGGCGGTCAACGACCGGTCCACGGGGGCAATGAAGTGGCGACCACGTGGGCGAATGACGGACGAGGTGGGCAGATGTGGTGGTGACATGCGCGATAGCAAGATGGGGACGTGGATGGGACAGATGTCACCATATCGGGACCCTTCCTGTACGACGAAGAAACTGTCAGACGGGCTCCGATGGAATTTGGGCGCGCCATCTGTCCTCGCGTGACGTAAGCGTCTGACAGATATCGGAAGGTATCTGTCAGACATGTAGGGTCCTCCGATATTGATGTGGGCCGTCGATCCGGAGACGCGCGATCCAACGGCTGTCGGGCGCTCAACTTGCACGGGCTGTAACTCCTGCTTTCATTAACTTCCGGACGTCGGGATTTCCCGAAATCAACGCCAACTGTAGATCTGGGACAGATGCTATCTGATGGTTATCGGACGGGCAATCTGCACGAGCTATAACTGTGCGTGGGCGGGCTTTAAACAATGATATTTCTTCTGCAAATGTGACGACGGGACCCTCCATACGCTAATTGATTTTTTGAAGAATTTTCAATAGTTTTACTTACCAAAATAATTCGGTCCGCCAACCTTAGGAAAACATGCAATTTGCGGGTTTTATATAAAGTTTGGGCATAAATCTTTATGAAGGCAGAGACTATAGGGAAAGGGGTCCAATGGTTTTTTATACAATATGAAAGGGTAAATAAGCTCCCGACCTTAGGATAAGGCGGGGGAAGGATAATTTCATAATATTTTTCCTCTCTTGGGTGTTTTTTATGGGTTTAAAAGGTTTTTCAAGGGTTCTTAAGGTCGAAATGGAACTTTTGGGTAGGGAAACCGGTTGAGATGGAGCAAAAGGTGGAAAATGGGTTCTTGACCTTAGCCAGGGGCTAATTCAATTCCCAGGGAGCAAACATTATGGCTATAGTGCCAAGGAGGGGGTATTTATACATTGTGGGATTTATACACCATGGTGTTTATAATAATAGGGATAATGGGGTAAAGGGAGCTAAGTAGTAGAGTTAGTTGTTAACATGGAGGGAACATATGAGTGAGGGCTAATTCAACCAAGTTTTCTTTGAAAATATCTAAAAGTCAAGAGTAGATGAAAATGAAAAGAGTTTTACACAGAAAATGTGGCTTTTGAAGGCCATTAATACCATGACAAAACTTTGAGTTTGTTGTATGAACCAGTAGATGAAGGGGTGTAAGTAATGCGTGATATACAAATGAAAAACGAGGGAGTTAGTCATGCTCCAATGTGTTGCTTTTCTTGTAGATGTTTCATCACCTTTGGTCTTGAAAGAGACAACACTTCTACAACCCCATCTACTTACCCAACTAGTTTTCCTAACATTTTTTGTTCTTTCTTGGAGGGTGCACTTGGACTTGCAAACCCTTTTGAATGCCTTTTTCTTTTCATTGGCTTTTTTCTTTCATCTCCTATCTAATAAAACCCTTATTCCTTCCAAGGTCCCAGATTAAGCAGTTGGGAACCTTAGCTTCTCTACCTAGCTACTGATCTGCCAAGATTAAACAATTTGGACAGATTTCATTCTCTACTCTACAACATGGAAATTGAAAACATGGCATGATCCAGATTAGACTGTTGGACCATCCATCAAAATTGAGTTCTTATCAAAATTGAGACAGACATTGTCTTCTTAGGGAAATATGGGATCTTTGCATTATCAAAGCAGAGCATATTTGGACCTTTGATATCCAATCATGAAATATGAAACCTATTGGTATGGGTATCCAACAGTGGCTCCACATGGGGATGGTCTTTCTTCTTGAAAGACCAAGGACATCAGGTCAGATTGCCTTGGGTTTTGACTGTGTTTGCCAATTTTCTCAGCTTTGCTGCTTTGACATGCTATTTTGTGTTTCTCTTCTTGGTGGATCTCTGATTTGATTCATCTACTGCTTCCAGCTATCGGAAAACTGTAAGGCAATTGCTTTAACATATATGGAAATATATACAACAGCTTATGTACAAGGAGAGACACAGACTGCAATTATGGGTGATATTCAAAGTAGTGCTTTAGAATCCTGCCATTCACAGGACCTTGATCCAAATCAGTTTCATTTAGACTTCTGAGGAAATAGGTATTGTTCCCTTGTATTGCTTGGACAACAAATGGTCCTCTCCAAAGGGAGTCAAATTTCCCATGTTTTCCCTTGTCTTCTCTTCTGGAATCCCACTTGAGGACTTTGTCACCGATGTTGAAATCCTCTGCTTTAGTCCTTCGGTCAAAGGCCTTCTTCAGATTTTCTTGTAAAACTTGAACTCTGTTGAAAACTTGATCTCTGGTTTGCTGCAAGCATATGATTTGGTTTATTCTTCTTTGCATATCATTAGGCTCAGCTTGGCTCTCTTGAAGCAGCCTCATAACAGGGATCCCTAGTGATGAGGGGAACTTGGCTTCCAATCCATAGACTAACTCAAATGGGCTGACCCCAATTGATCTTTTGGTTGTTAATCTGTCTGCCCATAAGGCATTGACCAGTTTTTTATGCCAATTCTTCTTGTTCTCTTCCAGCACCTTCTTTATCATGTTTACCAAGCTCTTGTTTGATGATTCTGCCAGGCCATTTCCTTGGGGATAATATGCAGTAGAATGGCCCAAAGTAATGTGGAATTTATGGCAGAAACTGACCATCTTTCTAGATCTGAAAGCAGCAGCATTGTCTGTTATTATTTTGTCAGGGCATCCAAATCTAGCAAGGATATTTGCCTCCAGAAATTGTATAATGGTGGAGTCATTTGCTTGTCTGCATGGGATTGCTTCAATCCACTTTGTAAAATAGTCTGTTGCTGTCAGAATCCATCTATGCTGGCCTGAAGAGGATGGATTGATTTCTCCAATGAAATCCAAACCCCATTGCTAAAAAGGTCTCTCTGTTGCAATCGGCCTTAGGGGTAGCGGCAGCAATTGCCTCTTTCCTTCAAACACTTGACATTTATGACATGCAGTAGTGTATCTCTTGACATCAGTGAAAATAGTGGGCCAGTAGTATCCAGCTCTTAGTATCTTGTTCACAGTGGATTTCCAGTATAGATGCCCACCACAATCTCCTGCATGAAACTCTTCCATGATTTTGTTGGCTTCATCTTCAATCAGACAATTTAGCAAGATGCCCTCATGATTCTTCCAAAGCATATTTTTTTCCATGACACAGAATTTTGAGGCTTTCATTTTTACAAACCTACTCTTAGTTCTAGACAGTCCTGGGGGAGCACACAGGTTTTGCAACACATAGCAGATAT
>APFE030545103.1:0-12637 GCA_000404065.3 Pinus taeda | reverse complement strand
GGAGATAGGACAATGATCAGAACTTGAATATGGAAGAATCGATACCGCGATGTCGCCTCCAAGATGCACCGTGTTATTGGAGATGAAGAATCTATCTAGTTTAGAAGCTATTTGTTGCCTCCCAACCCTGCGATTGCTCCAGGTGTGCGTGCCATTGTAGAATTGCAGATCAATTAACAAATTGTTTTGGATGAATTCTTTAAAGTGGCCATTTTCCTGTTCCATCTTGGCACGGCCTCCTTGCTTTTGCTCTAGCTTGGTGATCAGGTTGAAGTCTCCTCCAATGATCCAAAGAGGATGGAATCTATTGAAGTTAAGCACTTTTATTATGTCTAGTAAAGCAATTTTGTTGCCTGCTTCCTGTGGGAAGTAGGTTGGTGAGATGGCCATGATTGTTGGTGCTGATAATATGAAAAGTAGTCCAAATAATGTAATGGGAGGCATGAATGTCTGAAACGTTATAGCTTGCGTGTTCTAGGCAATTGTCAGTCCCCCTGAGGTGCCCGAAGCATCAACTGCTATCGAGTGACAGCCTGGCCATGCTCTAGAGAGAATGTTTCCAAGACTGTTACTGTTACATTTCGTTTCTTGAAGAAAGAAAATATGGGGCTACTCCTACTTTATCATGTTTTTTATCATTCTGAGTTTCCCTAGGCTTTTGAGCCCTGTTAAATTCCATGAAGTGAGCTTCATGATTCACTACTAGTGGTGGGCTTGTAGTATTTTGTCAACTTAGCATACCTGCCTGAGTCAACCAGGATTTTCCCTATTGCTATAGTTCTTTGGAGATTTTTCCTTCTCCCACACTTTTTGGAGTCTTTAGGAAGGAAGCTACCATCCCATTGACTGCCCGGCTGAATGCCCAATTGTTGTTTCTGGTAAGCCCTGGACATGATGACTTCCAGTGTGTTGAGCTAATACTCTGGAATCTTGTCATAGTCCTTCTTTCTGCATGCTTGTTCGAGCTCGAGAATGTCAAGTCCTCCCAAATCAAGTCCTCCCAAATCAATACTCTCTGGTTCTTCGTCCATTTGTTGCGTTTGGCTCTTTTCATCTGAAGTAATTGCTAAGCTCAAGGATTGACTGGGGAAACCATCAACATCCATATCATTTGCTTTCCATTCCGAATCCTTTCTGGCCTCCTCAGGTGTCCCATTGATGTCATTGGGGGGCAGGGGGATGGGAGAGGGACTAGAAGGAGGGGGAGTTGCGGATGAGATGATAAGCGAAGGGTTGGGCACCGAGTTCATAGGTTGATCTTCTGAGGTTTTAGCAAGAACCTCAAAGTTGTTACTTGTGGAAGGAATGGATGCATCGTCCTGCTGGGGTTTTTTCCGCGAGGAGGGTTTTTTGTGCGATCTTTTGCGATTTGCGACTTTGGTGAAGCCATCATGGGCCGGCTTGTCTGAGGGATCAGAGGTTTGGGGTTTGGAATTTAGAGGGCAATCCCGAAAAAGATGCCCATGAACATGACACTTATGATAGCGGAAGGGTACATGTTCATAATCCAAGGGTTGAATCCATTCATAATCATCATGGAATAAACCTGTCGAATCTAGAAGGGCTTTGTCCAGGTGCATGAAAACACAGATTCGAGCATGGGAAGTGTATCTACTCAGCTTCGTTTCTTCCATAATTTTTATAAACTCCTCCAGCCCTTTGCCAATGGCTTTGAGTGAATCTTCATCCCAGTATTCCGACGGGAGCGAGTACATCCTGATCCATACTGGTGCCTAGCTGAAGTCCTCCTTGTCCGGGTTGAATCTCTCTACCCATTCCCGTAAATACAAACCAGCAAACCACCGGAGTTGAATAAATAGGGCCCTTCATCCATGATTCTATTTCGATCTTCGATGCAAATGAAGATCGCAGTGAAGAACCCCTTTGGTCCTAGTTGCAGGGTGACATGACCCTTGGGTTTACATTTGGCAGAGATCCATCCTTGCAAACCCTTTTCAGTTGGCTAGAATCCAATAAATTTTCCAATGAGCGCATGCTCCCTCATATACTGGATTTTACCATTCATTTTGTGGCTGGGAAGTTCTATCTTGGGCCTTTCAGCTGCTATGGGTTTGCATGTCCTTGAAGTAACCTTGTTGCCCTATTTTTCCTTCTAGTACTTCACTGTGCCTCTCTGACTGATCAATGGAAGAAATTGTCGTTTCTTGTAGTGGGGAATCTCTTTTGTCTGCATCTTCTTGTTTTGGCTTAGAGGGCGAAGTCCATTGTTGTGCATGAGGATCTCGATCTGAACGAGGGGAGGGCTTTGAAACACCCCCCGGGGGAAATCCATTGCCGCACAACTAAAGCCAAGGGCCTGTTGTCGTGCTGAGGTAGGCGGATGGCAGGAGGAGGCAAAGAATAACAGTCTATGTGGTTGCAGAGTCTCGTTGAAACCCTAGTTGCAAACCGTCGTCCTCCCAATATTATTTAATTAGTTAATATTAATGGTAAATAACAATATTCGAGCCTCAAATTATATGGGTTTAAGCCTCCTATTCTAATTATAATTAAAAAAAATAATATATTAATTTGAAATATAACAAAAAAAAAATATGATAGAATATATTTATTATTTTTAATATTGGAAGATATAATTCAAATTATATTTAAATTAAAAATTTATTGTTTTTAAAGAGATAAAATGTGTATATTAATAAGAAGTAATGTATATAACGTTTGTGTTCCTATATTAATATTATTTTATTGAGTTAATATTATAGTGACAAAAATATGTAACATCCCAATATCTGAGTTATAATTATTTTTTATTTAAGTTATTAGGTAAAAATTATATTTTTATATTATATAAATGAAATGGATTTATGATTTGCCTTAAATTCTTAATAAAACTATTTGGGAAAAGACATAATAAATTGAAAATAAATGATGGAAAACTAAGTTTTGTCAACTTTCTGGTGGAAAAGAAAAATGTTCTTGAACGTACACAGCCGGATAAGTTTTTCGAATCACTGGAGCCATCCACCTCGTATTTGAACTAATATAAGCATCCACACTTTTGATTTCAAATACCCACTTCATTCGAATCGCATGAAAAAAAATGCACATTCACATTGATAAGACTAAGAATTAAATTAAATCCATCCCCGCCTGCACGCGGATTGTATTAACGGCCTGCGTGCTTATTCTCCACTCAATATACTTTCGGAGCATAACAGACATAACGTGTTAGGGTTCACAATAAATTCCGCAGATTTAGGTTTTATGATAAATCCCGTGAAGATGAATATGTAACTATATGTGTGTGGGGTAATCCATAGCTGCCTACAACTCAACTGAGTGCAGTGTTTGCACTATTGTGGCGAAAGGATTTGAGTTTGAGTTACAGTTATGGCTGGAAACAAAGGATCGCAGAAGCCGGTTAATGTTTTTAACCGACCACAGGTGTTTGTGGGAGAAAGGGAAAACTTCAAGCAACTGGTGCAACAGCTGACAGGCAAGAAAGAGAAGAGCAGGGCGACATCGGTGATGAAGGGCGCATGCAAGAAAGAGAAGAGCAGGGCGACGTCGGTGATGAAGGGCGCATGGGATGAAACAAATAATGTTTCAGTGGCGCGACCCTATTTTTCAACTGTTGTTGCCACTGAGCGTACTGCACCGAATCAGGAAGTACCATCAAGTTTACTTGATTTCTTGAAACAACTACAGGAGTTGGAGAAGCCAGGAACCCAGCCTGTCCGTCCACTGTCGCTGTCAGGCCCAAACGCTACACAAGATTATCTCTTTGAGGATCTTGTGAACAACGTATTTTATGGTTCTGCGGACGGACCTAGCAATGGAATGACATTGGAGACGCCAGGAACCCAGCCTGTCCGTCCACCGTCGCTGTCACGCCCAAACGCGACACAAGATTATCTCTTTGAGGATCTTGTGAACAACGTATTCTATGGTTCTGGGGACTGACCTAGCAATGGAGTAACATTCAAGAGGACAAAATAGATAATAGGAGAAGATTTGCAGAGCATAATGAGCCACATGTCTTCTGGTGCTCTTGTTTGATCGGGCGTTTTTGCACTCATGCATATGTCATGCAATGCACCCGTCTCACTTTAATGCGGTTAATTCAGGTTCATAAATGGTAGTGCTTTTGTCTCTTTCTATTTTTATTTTCAGATATATGGGGTTGATATGGACTTACATAAAAATTTTACCATTTCATTTTTATTTATCAAATTAGATGATGCTCATTACTTGTTATCTAATTTAAATTTGAATTCTTTTTATAACCAAGAAAATGATTAAACAAGCTAAGAAAATTAATTGTGTAAAATTTAATAAAGAAGAATTGAGAATATCATTTTACAAATAGAAAGATGTATTTATGTTAAAAATTATAAAAAATTATGATTAAGTTATTTATGTTACAAAATTTTAAAAATTGTAATAAATTATGATTAAATTCCAGAGTTTCAGATAAAGATAGTTGTTCACTTATATCTAATATTATTATTTTTGTCTACCAAAATGCATGAAATTTATTTGTATTGTAGAGTAAAAAAACATATAAATAAATTAAATAATATAAGTAACAAAAAACTTATAAGATATTAAAAATAAGGTTCTAGTAATTTTCAGATTCCAAAACAATTATATCTTAAGTGCTATTTTTATTACATCTGGATTTATTCAATAATCAGATTAACTTTTATAACGAACATTTCAAAATGAACAGCTTTTATTACTCACATTTCAAAATGTTCAAGTCTAATTGAATTTATTCTTCTTCTCTGCACTATTTTAATACCAAACTTATTGTTTCTACCACTTATTTTTCTAACATGAAATTTCTATTACATTTTTAATTTTAAAAATATTTATTTTTTATTTTTTTATATAAAATTTATAATTAATAAAAACTTCTTATCATATGGTGGCTAGTTGATGAGGGCGGTAGAATATTTCAATGTTCTATAGGTTAGAGCATTAGGGAGGCATGATGGCCCTCGTACTTCCTTTAGATGTTTTGTTGGTTTAATACAGATTAATTTTTTTAAATTCTTTTTCATTCCATAGAATATAATATGGAATTATAACATTTTTTTTATACTAGATTAAAGAATGTCTCAGTACAATTAGTTCACAATTATCTCATTTATATATATAAATTTTTTAATTTTTTAATTAATTTTTAAATAATTAATTATAAATTGTATTATTAAAATTTATTGTCTAAATTTCAAATAAATTGGTTATATGTTTTTTTAGGTCTAAATTGCCTATTATTAAGAGTCCATGTCAAAGGCAAATTATGTTAAGGTTCCAAAAATTGTTGGAAAGTTAATCCTAACCACCACAATTACTAACATGAAAACAATAACACTTGCCTAGTAGATTTTTTTTGCAGGTTGCGGATTTTCTTTGCACGTGGAAGGACAAATTAAGATTAAAAAAAGTAAGTTAGTTTTTGTTTCTAGGTTGTGGATTTTTTTTGCACGGACAAAGACAGATTAAGATTAAATAAAGTTATGAGTAGCATTAAAAATTCTCTATTCCACAGCACATCATATAATTAAAGTCAAACGAGCATGTAATATAGAATTGGTGAAATGTGTGGTCAAGCATTTATTCTCCAACCTCTATTGAAAATGGGCAATAACTGAAAGTTCATTTAATATAGAGTTGGTGAAATGTATGGTCAAACATTTATTCCCCAACTCTTACTTATAATGGGTAACAAATGAAAGTTCATTTAATAATTTAATATAGAGTTGGTGAAATGTATGGTCAAACATTTATTCCCTAACTCTTACTTACAATGGGCAACAAATGAAAGTTCATTTAATATAGAGTTTGTGAAATGTATGGTCAAACATTTATTCCCCAACTCTTACCTACAATGGACAACATGTGCAAGTTAAAAAAATCTTATATTTTGTACAAGCGCCGATGCTATATCTTCTTTTTTGCTAAAGCAAGAGTCAGACGTTCTTTTTCATTAATCAGTAAATAAAATACATAGGATGCAACACTCCTCGGTAAGATATAGACCAAGGAGAAAAATCAACAATAACTATTAATGGGCCCGAGGCATATGCCTCGAATCCTACACCCAAACCTTATAACGCACAAAAGAAATCCAAAATAGAGTTGCACCCGAAGCGGAACAAATGTGCAATTCCAAAATATTTCGTGTCCACAAACTAACAACCCATATTACCTTGAAATGTGGGAAAAAAAGGCGCATCCCTCCAAGAACATTTTTCTTCCCGCCTAGAGTACTGAACTTTGACATCTCACGGCAGTTTTCTAACCAACATCTTTGATCTTGACCGTCGAACCATCTTGCCCGATCCGATGGCTATGGACATTTTCGTTGTGCTTAGACTCCTGACAATTACCCTTGTGGACCCACCAACTTGCTTTCTCCATACAAACCGTAGATCCTCCTTGCAAGATCCTACAGTTGAGGGTCATATCGCACCGATCAACATCGCCAAACAATAGCATGCAAACAGGGTGGTTATTCATCTGACCCCACTGTCACGTGGAGCTCACTGAATGTAATCACTCCCAAAATGGAAAAACTGCTTCCCACTTGCGAGGCTTCCGATCACCCAAAAACCGCCCTGGCCATGGTATTACGATCAAAGACGAAAAACCTAGGTTTTCGGGGATGCCGAGGGATCCCGGATTCTGATCTCTCACCATATCTGCTCTACTTGTACCATTGTGAGAAGAAGCTTCTGCCATCTGGCTTGACACCCAAAAAATTAAAACTCTCGGGCTACAACCACTGTTAGCCATTTTGAGAGTGTTGCCCCGGGCTGCAGAGGCTCTCCGATGCATGTCACCTGCTAAATACTTGATTGTGAACACTCCACTGATCATAATGCTTCTGAGTCATTTGCACTTCCCTCCATGTCCCTGTTCCAAAACACCATCCTGTCTTCCTCAGCCTGGTCGTGGCATTTCACCTTTAGTCTATTCTGAGATAGCTCTTGCCATTTAATTGCAACCCTATTTTCTATGCAATTAACTCCTTGATTGGCTAGAAGATCCGTCAATTTAGTGGTTGTTCTTCGCACATGTTTAAAATTGAGTGTTCAGAGGCATAAAAGGTGACTGTGGATCCGTTGAAAGACTTGGGTCAGCCTCCAGTTCCTTGAGGCCTTCTCCGGCTCTATACCCCAGCTGATTCTCTTATCCAAGTTAATGATTAACTCAGATTCTGCTTCAACAATCACATTATGTCGATTATTCTGAATCAGGAATTCTAAAGATTGCTCCATAGCCATAACTTTCGCCATATTGTTAGTGGCTCTCCCTAAGTGTCCATAGAAGATGAACATAATATTTCCTCTTTCATCTCTTAAAACCCCACCATAAACCACAGTACCCGGGTTGCCCTTTGAGGCACCATCAATATTGAATTTCAAAAAACCCTTAGGGAGCGGGTGCCAAAAATCAAGCTCACAGTCCCGAATGAGAATCTTCCTATCCAGTCCCTTAGGAATGAGTCCCTGCAACCCTAGCTGACAGAGAATCCTCAATTTTGGTGCCGAAGGTGGATTCTTAGGGAGATTTCGGACAATAGTACCCACCGTCTCCTTAAGTTGTTTTAAGATTTGTTCCAAAAGGTAAAGGGATGGTTTTTTTACATCCTTGAAGATTTTTTGTTCCTTTCTTTCCAAATATTCCAAATAATGAAGCTTAGTGTTAGAGCCCAAGCTGAGCCAAGAACTTCATTATTCGAAAAGCTGCTTCTCCACTTGTTCAGGGTGTTGATGATACTCCCTTGGTCCCTATCTGACTGTTGGAAAATGGTGGCAAAAGAATCCCACAACCTGGAGGTAAAGGTACAATTGTTGAGAAGGTGCTCCATTGTTTCCTCTCGTGCTTCACAAAGTTAGCATCTGGAAGGCCCCAAGACACCCCTCTTATAAATGTTATCCCATGTCAAAATCTTCCTATGCTGGACGAGCCACATGAAGATTTTAATTTTTATCCAACCTTGATGCCTCCATAATCTTTGCCAAGCTCTGTCCGGAGCTTGGGAGTCCAATCCAAGGAGAATGAATTTTGCTTCTTTAAGACTAAAAGTACCCTCATTATTGTTGCCCCATCTAAGCTGTTCATTCCCTCCTGACACTAAAATTTTCCTTCGATCTAACTCTTGCATTAGCATTTCAGCTTTAGCTTTTAAGGGGTTGTCATCCCTCAAATCAAATATCCTCCATGTTATCCATTTTCCTATACTATTGGTTTGATCCCAAAAATCCTTTACTTTGGATAGTCCTTTAGTATCTGCCTTTGCCTTGAGGTCCCTCAATTCCTCTTTTAATAGAATGGGTTCTTGTTGCCATCTGTCCTCCCAGAATAGAGCTAATTCTCCCTCTCTGATTTCCTAGAAGCTGTTATCTTGGACTAGGCCTCTGTTTTCCTAGGCCTTGTTCCAAATGTGTGATCCCTTAATATTTCCATCCATCCATATATGGTCATTACTTTTCCATGAGCTGGGATATTTTCCTTTCCAAGTTATAATCCACTGTACCTTTGGTTCTTTTACCCAGTGACACCATAATTTAGCCCGTAAAGCCTTACTTAGAATGTCACGATCATCCAAACCAAGACCCTCATGGTTTTTAGGTTTGCAAAATTTTACCCAGGCTGCCAAGGCCAATTTCTTCTTTTCTTCCCCCTTTCCCTAGAGAAATTCTCTCTGTATGGTTTTGAATAGATGAAAGACTCCTTTAGGAGTAGGGAGAGCACATAACATGGAAATTGGGATTGACTGAAGAATAGCCTTTGTGAGCACTAACCTACCAGCCAAGTTTAAGGACCTCATAGTCCATTTCCTGATTTATCTTGCAATTTGTTAATCACCGGCTCCCAGATGCTCTTGTGTAATGACTTAGCAGTTAAAGGAACCCCCAAATATATTGAGGGGAGAGATTCCCTTTGAAAGCCCAGAATTTTAGCAATGTTCTTCTAAATAGCAATATCAGTATTGAAGAAAAAAATCTTAGATGTGGAGAGATTAACTTCCATACCTGATGCCATGGAAAATTCGTTTAGGATTTGTTTATACGCAAGAGCTTCTTTGGTTGTGGGGATTCCCTGCAACATGGTGTCGTCAACAAACTGTTGATGATTCCAAGCTTATCTCCTGTCAGAAAGTTGGAGACCTTTGATCTTCCCAACTTCTTTTGCATGCTTGATAGATTGACCCAGTCCTTCCATCATGAGGATAAAGAGAAAGGGAGAGAGTCGGTCCCCCTATCTAAGGCACCTAGAAGGAATAAAGTCTCAGAAGGAGAGCCATTGACTAGAATTGAGAAGCTAGAGGAAGTAACCAGGGATAAGACCCATCTCATCTAGTTGTGATCAAACCTAAAAGCAATAAGAATCTTCCTGATATATGTCCAACTCAATTTATCATAGGCCTTAGCTATGTCCAATTACATGATCATACTAGCCTTTACGTTTCTAGTCAAAGAGTGAACCACCTCATGTGCTTGAATGATATTATTCAGAATTTTCCTTCCTTCCACATACCCAGATTGTTCCACAGAAACAAGGGTAGGAAGAAGAGGTTTGAGTCTATTGCCCACCACTTTTGATACTATCTTGTAAACCACATTGCATAAAGCTATCAGTCTAAACCTGTCAGGAGTTTGGGCTACCTCCTGTTTAGGGATTAGGGCGATGAAGGAGGTGTTGAGTGCTTTCAAAATAGTTCTATTCATCCGATAATCTTCTACTACATTCAGAATATCATGTTTTACAATATTCCAGCAAGCCTTAAATAAATCTACATTGAAACCATCTGGGCCAGGTGCTTTACCGTTTTGCATTTCTTTGAGCACTTCACTAACCTCCTCCATGGTCACTAGCTTGTTTAGGTTGAAATTTTCCTCTCCAGACACTAACCTAGGTATATGTCTAGTGAAGTCCCTGATGGAGTTTTCTCTGTCATAATAGGATTCTTAGCTATGCCTCGAAAGTACTGAACAAGTACAACTTATATCTCTTCATGAGAGTTGTGAAGATTACCTCCCTCGTCCTTGGTCAATAAAATTCTATTGTGAGCTTTGTTCGCCATAGTGGATCTGTGGAAAAATCTAGTATTGTGTTCTCCTTTTTTTGAGCCATTGAACCCTAGATTTTTGTCTCCAAAATATTTCCTCTTGTTTACATAAATTATCCTAGTCTTGATTATATTTGGTGACTTGATCACTTCTAGACTCATTGAAGCCGTCCGTGATAAGGGCTTGGTTGAGTTCCTACATTTTACCTTCCACAACTTTCTTTGCTTCAAAAAAATTGCCATATTCGTTCTTATTCCAATATTTGAGCTAGAGATTGATGTGTTTTAGTCTTTTCTGAAGAAGGAACATTCTTGTGCCCTGAATGTTCAAATCTTCTCACCACCATTTGGTGATGTTGCTGATGAAACCTGGGTGGGAAAGCTAGATATTTTCAAATCGAAAAGGTTTGTTCTAGGGGGTGCCAATACCCTCCACCTCCAGAAGAGCCGACCAGTGATTTGAGCCTCCCAAGGGGAGAATTCTTGCTGATGTTTCCTTGTCATTGAGCATAAGGTCCTCTAAGATCATGAATCTGTCTAATTTTGAGGCCACCTGAGACTCTCCTCCTCTTTTATTGTTCCAAGTAAATATGCCATTACTCATTACAATGTCCACTAACTTCATAATATCTATAAAAGTTTGAAGTTTCAGAGAGTCTTTGCTTGGAACTCTCGTTCCCCCTTTTTTCTCCGAAAGTGATTTGATCATGTTGAAATCACCTCCCAAGATCCATGGAATGCCTAAATGTCTGTCTCTGAGATCCTCCAGAGAATCTAGAAACTTGAGTTTACCCTCCAGTCTTTGGGGGCCATAAACATTTGTGACCTCAGCATCTAAAATGTCTATCTTTTTTGGATTCCAAAGAGTGAGTATACCTTCTGCTGTATTCTCTGCTTTGACTTCCAGCAATTCATATTGATTGAGCCATTTGCTATGAATCTCTGTTATTTTTTGAATGGAACATTTAGTTTCCTGGATGAATATCATATCTTATGTTGTTTGTTTCATTCTATTACTAATTAGTCTTTGTTTTCTTTTACTACCTAAACCTCTAATATTCCAAGAAGTGAAATTCATTAGTAAAGATTTGTAAAGGAGCAGCTAGTTAGGTCTTTCATCTTAGCTGAGTCTATCATTAGCTTTCCACATTCCATCAATAGTTCATTTTTCTTTTTCCTACCTCTTTTCTTTCCTGGGTTTCTGGGTGCTAATCTTGGTGTGGTTTTCACCATTTTTACCCCTTCGCTACCCTGCCTTTCCTTGTTTCCTTGCCTCTCTCGCCCTTTGTTTTGGGTTTTCCATATAAACAGCTACTAGATTCTGTTGAACTCTTCTGGAGGTAACGAGTCTATCCCTTCCTTGGTTCCTTGATTCAATAGATCCTCCAGGTCTAGATTCTCTTTCTCAAGAATCTCCTAAAGTTCTTGGTCCTCCATTTCCATCTCACTTTGGGTCATCTCATGATCCATCTCCGTTTTTGCATCACTCAACATAGTTTCATTCTACTTATTTTTATCTGTTGTTTGTTCTCTGTCCTCTTCTTTCCCCTCCTCCATTAAACCTTCTCCCTTCATCTGCTATGCATTTGTTATCCCTTCTTCCTCTTCAAGAACTTGGAATCTGTTTTGACTGGCTTGTTGCCCTTCTGATTTTTGTATCTTTGGCCCCCTATTGATTCCTTTTCCTTTGTTTGCCACTTTGTGAAAGCTTTCAGAATCTTTCATTGTGTTATCTTTACTCTTATTCTCTATTTTAGTGAGAGGGAAGTCTTTGAATAGGTGCCCATGCTCATGGAATTTGCGACATTTGAATGGAATATGTTCGTAATCCATAGTTTGCACCCATTATTTATCAAATACTTCCAATATTACCTCATCGAGTACAGCTCCATAGAGATCCATCTCCACACATATTCTAGCAAAGGAAGTATGATTTCCCCTTCTAGTGGCTTTAGAAGCTCTGACAAAACGTCTTAAATTATTTCCTATGGCAGATAAGGACTCTGTTTGCTAGTAATAAAGAGGAAGAGAATATAGTCTTACCCAAACCGCGACCGAGGTAAAGGTCTCACGCTTTGGAAAAAAATTCATTATCTATGGTCTCATATAGAGACCAACTGTAGCATAAAAGTAGGGCCCTCCTTCAAAAACTTTGTCTTTATCTTCGATGTTTGTAGATACCACAGTGAAGAAACCCTTTGACCCAAGGTGTAGGTCAATGCTTCCTTTTGGTTTCCAGTGGTATTTTATCCACATTTGTAAAGCTTTTTCAGTGGGCCATAAACCCATGAATTTACAAATGATAGCATATTTCTGCATGTGGTCCATGTGCACCTATAGTGCGGATCATTTAAAACGACTCTAAGTGTAACTGCAGCTTTGGGTTTACAGGGACCCATGTGTGCTTTTTTTTTGTTCCCTACTCCTTGTCTTATTCCTCATTTTCCTTAGTGATTTTATTTTCCTTTGATTTATATCCCTCTTGTTCCTCTTCACTATTCATATTCCTTCCCGTTGAAGGGCCTCTATCATATTCCATTGGTTTTTTACCATTGCTGGTCACAACATGTTTGTAGGAGGCAGTGGAGC